>VWZD01004587.1:160425-172342 GCA_013396695.1 Sakesphorus luctuosus | reverse complement strand
CCCTGCCCCGCTCTCCTCCCTACCCTGCCCTCCTCCCGATACTGTCCCGCTCTCCTCCCGGCATTGCCCCGCTCTCCCCTCCCTGGCCCGCTCTCCCCTCCCTGCCCTGCTCTCTCCTCCCTGCCCCGCTCTCTCTGCCCTCCTCCCTGCCCTGCTCCCTGCCCCGCTCTCCTCCCCGCTTTCCTTTCTCTGCCCCCCTCTCCCTACCGCGGGAAGGGAAGCAAGCGGAGGAGGGCGCAGGGGCTTGTTTAGCCCTGCCGGCAGGGCTGTCTCGGACTCCTCCAGGTCACCAGGCTGGCGATTCCCTCTGTAGGCGCGGAGTCGTGCCCAGGGCTGCTGGGGCGATGTTGTGGTGCCAGCGGCAGGAGCGGCTCCCAGGGCTGTGCTTCCCGAACCACCCTCCTTCTTCTCCATCCACAGGTTGCTCGTGTAGCCCCTTCAGTGGCAGAGGGATTATCAATTACGTTGGGTCAACAAAGCGATGCACGGTCTGGCTTAGGTGAATGGATGTGGCTCTGAACAACCTGATCTAGTGGAAGGTCTCCATGCCCATGGCAGGCTTTAAACTGAAAGACGACAGGTTTAAGTTAAACATGAGGAAGAAATTCTTTATGGTGAGAGTAGTGAGGCACTGGAACAGGTTGCCTAGAGAGGCTATGGGTGCCCCATCCCTGGAAATGTTCAAGGCCAGGCTGGATGCAGATCTGAGCAGCCTGGTCTAATGAAAGGTGTCCCTGTGTATGGCAGGGCAGATTAGAACAAGATGATCTTTAAAGTATCTTCCAAACCAAACCATTCTATGATTCCGAGATTCTATGCTTCTAAATCTCTATAGTGTTTTCCTCATTTTTTAGTTACTTTTCTGTGCTGGAATCCTATTTTCTTTTCCAACTGTGGACATGAGTCTTGCACGCTAGGGAGGTGAGTCTGGTGGGGCTGTAATTCTGTAGCTCAGGAGCAGTTTTAGCTGGAATTTGGGTGCCCCCAAGTCAGCCAAAGGGGGGAATTGGTACCTCCACCCACCCTTTCCACCTCAGAGCATCCCTTGCACAGAGGAGGAACCTACTTAAATATCAAGCACATACCTGCAATTAAATTCTTCATCAACTACTCTCTTCATTAGCACTCTTGTGACGCTCAAGAATTTCCTTTATCCTTCTCTTTTATAAAATCTGGTTCTTCATTTTAAGAAGAGTTCTCCAGTTGTTTTTCTCTCTCTCTAATCATGTTCTGTGCTGCCTCTTTAAAAGCATTCACCTTAAAGGACAGACAAGGATGAACCAGACAAAACCTTTTCTTAGTCAACAGGGATATGGCTGACAAAACCCAGCCCAGCTGCCCTTGTGTCCTGGGTATTTTTACTGTCTCTGTGCTTTCTTTCACCTTTGTGGTTATTCATATGGATAGAAGAGTCTATGAGGTAATTTCCTGAACTTCTTTTTATGTAGTTTTTTACCATATGTGTAGCAGAGAAGAATATGAACATGTAACCACCAGACTACCACCACATTCCTCACAAAATTCATTCCTTCCTAACCCATGCTAAGGCTAAAGAATGCTGCCTTAAACAGGAAATCATACCCTGACAATGGGCAATCCCAAGCAGTGTCAAATTTCTGCTTCTGCAGAGAAAACCTCAGAAACCTAACAGATACCACCCTAGAAGAGCATGCAGTTGCCAGGCAGTGTGGTTTTTTAGCAGATGCTTCTCCTCATACTAAAGGTACCCACAGCTCATGCTAGCTTATTACATTGGTGCATGGCAGAATTTCCCAGAAATTCTGGACAGTTCTTGGTTTATGAAAGGATCTATCTAGGTTCTTAAGGGCATCATTTTCCCATCTGCCTCATTCTACTTTTTTGTGCTTTGATTCATGCGTATCTAAGGATAACCCAGAGCATGTTTTTCTATCACTCTTTGATACAGTTGGACAAAAAATGTATGACAGAAAACCCCATCAAAGTCTGAGATCAGAAGAGTTCATCCCTTACAATTATTTTTCCAAGAAATTTATCTCTCAAATTACAGACTATAACAGAGTCTGCTGCTGCTGCAGTTCAGCAGAAATGCATGTGGGTAGATATTACCCTGGAGCTTGTTCTCTCCTGATAATCCTTCTATAGACAACTCATGCTCTGTCACAATAACCGCTGTGTCTCCTCTACTTGCCTGCTAGTTCTGTCTGATGATTCACTGGCAAAACCAGAATCTCTAAAGATGCCTGGATTATTTCAGAATGATTCCAGATAAACACAAATATAGGTAATAACTGGAACCCAGCACCAATTGGACTGAATGTGAATGCTCCCCCAATTGCTAACAGGGAATTTTCTGCAGCTTGAAATACAGTACCATTTTATTTATGTGGTAGAAAATAAAGACTGGATAGACTGATTTGATATATTCACTTGCCAATGACTATGACAACAGAGAATGGAAAAGGATATAGCTTTGGGGAAAGGTTTATTTGTCAAGTTACTCCGGACATTTAGTAGTCCTTTCTGATATTCCTCTGGTATCAGCACAAGAATATATGTCAGCATTCATACTAGAATAATAAGCAACAGAATCTAATTCTGAGTAAGCACCTAAAGACCATTTGAGATTTGCAGAAGGATGGAGATAGAAGAATCAGAATGTGAGGGTAAAAGGAAAAAGAATGTGATAGTAAAAGGAAAAAGAATGTGATAGTAAAAGGAAAAAGAGAGCTTTGCATTTTGAGAAGTTGAGGTAAAATTAGAGATAAATAAAATAAGGAAATGTGTAAACAAGATGAAGATTCCATAGGAAGTTGGATCAAATTAACATGCTGTGACTAGAAAAGTAACAGATACAGCATTTTCAGATATGTATCAGCATTTTTTTCAGACTCGGAAACTAGTCATAGTAGGAAAGAACTCATATTCATTTTTTAGTTGAAAAAAGCCCTTGTTGGCTTAAGGCCTTTTGTGAGGCAGAAGAGTTTAGCTCCTTGGCTGATTGGTTGTACTCAGGTTGGACAACTTGTCCAGAAGGATGCTGTGGAGGACAATATCAAAAGCCTTACTAAAATCCAGAAAAATTGCATCTACCACATTCCCTTCATCCACTAGATGTGTGACCTTATCACAGAAAGATAAACAGGATTTTCCCTTGTGAACCCATGTGCTCACAGTACAGGTAATTGCATGTGTCTGTCCTCAGATTGTGGGGGAAAATGCCATCTAAAACCTCATTACTAGAGGTAGAGGATGGGTTTTTTCTTTGCTTTCTTTCCTTTTTGTGTTTGCAGTCTAGAAATCACACTCACTCATAACCATCCTCAAAGCCAGCACCAGCAGAGAAATAGGACTGTGTGGTTTTTCCCCACCATTCCTGTTATGGGAGGAGGCCACCAGGGCAGACTTGGCAGAGCAGTAATGCCTTAAGCTGCTGCAGCAGAAGCAACCAAAACTCACCTGCCAAAGGCCTTATTTACCTGAAGAGTGCTGCTGCAATGAACAACTGCTGCTTGCCCTGTGAGGCAGTGCTTGCTTGGAACACTTCAGGTAGTCATGACAGAGCAGCTGAATCACAGGCTGGAGGAGGGGAATCCACAGTGCTTTAAGCACACTCACCTGCAACTGCAAAGACTCAATCATATGCATTCAGTGCAGGGATCTGAATGAACAAAATTAGCTACTGAACAAGTTCCCTTCTGGCTACCCAGAATTATGTAAATTGCTGAGTCACACCATCCTCCAGCTGCTGATTATGGTCTTCCTCACCACTTCCTTCCATATTAGAGCAACACAGTGAGAGGCCAAGAGAAATGCAGAATCCAGTGCTGTGCATTCTCTAACGATATCCCTGCAAATTCCTTGTTTTTATGGAGAGCATATTGACTTTTTGTAAAAGCAGCTGCTACTCTCCTAGAGGGTTAGGCAATCCTCAAGACAACACTCATAGAGTTTGAGAGATACCTATCTATGCTCCTGTCCATCTAAGCTGTTCCAGAAAGCTGCTTGCCTAAACTCCGCCTGGGAGCCTTTCTGTTCCGTGAAATGTCAAGCTCCAGCAGGAAATCCCAATGGAAGTATTTGCATGGAATGAAGAGAGACACTGACAGAAGTTTTTCTGGACTGTCTTGTTTGATTAAAGCTGAACTTGCAGTGTAGGATCTGGAACACACACTGCAGGAAGGGGACTGCCTGTTGCAGGAGAGAATTCCATGTGAAAGGCCTGCTTTTATATGTTCAACTTCTTGGAGAGATATTTTTTAATTTGTGGAGTTTTGAGGTTTTGTTTACTGTCTTGCATGAATTCTGAATTCTTAGAATGTGTCATACAAAGGATATACATAGGTGGCTTCCTAGAAGTTGAGAAAAAGCATCTAGTTAACATATAATGAGAAGACTGTGGTTTTCTTTTTAAAATATAAAGAGCTGATCCATTTATACTGCTCTGAGGCCAAAAATTCTGCCTTCTCAGTTCAAGACTGAGCACGCAAGTTTTTTTAGTCCTTCTCTTGAAAAATGAAGGCATTCTAGATTATAATTTTATTGTTATCTCCAAAGGGGGCTTTATAATGCTGGTTTTTTGCTCTGGACAAAAGTATCAGGAAAAGAAATCAAGAAAAAGTAAGCAACTCCCTTGCTTTTACTGAAATGCGCCTACTCTTCTGGGTGGAACTAACTCTACTACTGAAGAAGAAAGGTGGAAGTATTGGCAATTGAAGTGAAAAACACTGTTTTACTGGGAAAAAGTGCCCCAAGTCTAATTTTTTTTCCTTTTTTTTTAATGAAAACTATGTAACCCCTCTCTGCAGAAACCTATGGTCTGAGGAATTTGTCACATCTTTTAAAACGAAAATGTACATAATGCATATTTTCTGAAACCTGGAGTACCAGTTAAGAACTTTAGGGCATATCCTGTCTATCAGTAGTTTAATGTCAAAACCAACCCTAATTCCTCAGGCTCTGCTGCCATCGCGTGGCCACGAATCATCTCTCACTAATGTTTGAATTCACCCAGCCTCGTAACCTGTTGCACTGTTACTTACCAGATTCATTACCCATAACACAGTAACATTTTCTTCCTCAATTTTCAGAAGTGTAGTGAATAATTGGCATTGATTTTTTTGTCCTAGTTTTTGCAGATTGAAATATTTTTCATGCCAGATAGTGAGCAAGTTAGCATGCAACATAGCAAATTGCTTTGGTGTGTTTGGTTTTCCCTATGCTATTGGCATCCTCTATGAAACTGTTAATTAGAACACATGTGTTATCCCACTGTGTCCATAACGCTGCTTCTTTCCCTAAGGAGTTCTATCTGATACTTCTTTTCTAGGAAGGAAAAACAGTTCAGCAGAGAACAGACTATGTATATCTCACTTTGTTTTCTTGCTGTAAAACAAAACTAATCCCACGGAGATGTCCTAAAAAAGAAGGAACATTTTTCTGCATCTGGCTAAAAACTTCCACATGTTGAAAAAAGTGTTTTAGGATAAAGAAGATCACTTTTCCGTAACAGGAGCATCAAGGCATCTTCTTCCTTGGTTAAGGCTTTAAGTTTTACTATGCTGAACTATATTGAGTGGAGAGAAAACAACATACCTGTGAGGTTAAGCTTGGTTTTAAATATTCAAAGACAAAATAAAGCAAAATTTCTGTAGCAATCTAGAGCATAACACTACAATACCATATACTCATGTTTGCACATCTACACAAATTCTGCTACTTCAGCGTATATCAGAGGATTAAAAAAATTATACTGATATTTTCAAAGGTTTAGCCACATGGTGTTTTATTCATAGATGATTTTTAAATTAATTGATGCATTGGAAGGAGGGATTAATTTCTTCCTGATATTAAATTTCCTGATTGCAAAGATTGTAAAGAAAGTACTTACTTGATATTCTCAGATGTAATCTGAACCAGCTAGGTCATATTTTTAGACTGATAGGAAAATAAACTGTCTCTGTGACTCATCAAGATATTTTAAGAATGTTCCTAATTTATGCACATGATAATTTTTGTTGCAATTAATGGGGATAATTGTGTGCTTACAGTTAAGTACAGGTCTGTCTTGTATTACAAAGGCACTCAATATGCACTAAGTAGTGCCTGAAAGATGACTTAAGCACCAAATAATATCTATGTTTAATTTTAACAATCTGCCAAAATAGTAACAAACAACAAGTAAGTCGGGCAGAATCTAAACATTCTATGTTTTGTCATAAGAAAATAGTCCCAGTTACAGCATGATGGAATCCTAAATTCTAAGAAGTAAGATTTCCAGTACACTCTTACAGACTTGTTGAAATCTGTATTTATTAAAAACACATCTAGAAATTTAAAAAAAAAATTTAAAAAATCTTCTGCTGAACAAGCTCAAATGCTTTGCATAAAGTTAATATTTCTAAAATGCATTTCATTTAAATTTGTGTCTAATGCTTATAAATAATTTTTACCTGTAACATGAAAAAGAAAATCTAAGAAATTGTCTAAAGGAAAAAAGTTACTTGGACATATTTCTGACTCTGCTGAATTCAGCTGGAGCCATACCATTGATGTAGGCAGAAAAAGAGTTTACCAAATGAAAACAGAAGTTATTTACTTGGGGGGGTTGACATTATAAGGCATTCTAAAATGTTTGGGTTTGGGTTTGAAATGCAAGATGAAATTTTTTATCCTCTTTGAAGTGATTATGAAGGAATGAAAATAGGTAAATAAAATTGAGAAGGTTTTACTTGAAGCTGCAATAAATATTCCTTGGAGATAGGAGGAAATTCAACCTAGATTCAACATCCAGCTCTACTGTACTCCTACGAAAGTTCTCTAAGGGTCCTGTAGCAGCTTCTGTAAACATTTTTAATTAAAAAAAATTGATAAGAGAAATATTCTGAATATATTTGCTCACTTTCAAATTATTTTATACTGTACTGTCTCATATTCTCAATGTTCAGCATGGCCTGGATCTTTGATTTCTGAACAAAACAATCAATTGTAAATTAATTAACATTTCTGAGAATTACACTCAGCTATATATCAAACAATTTTAATGTTCATTTTTACTCTTCTGTGAACATTTTACATTGCACAAAAAAAAGTTTCATCACTATTATGTAAATATTAAATAATATTTAATATTAAATAAATATTTTTGTATATTTTATGTTGATGAATCAAGTTGGCCTCATGCTCTACTAACCACGATTTTGTGTTTAGCAGTTTGTCAGATGTATCCAAAGGCAGGGAACTGCTTTCATGTGTATTAGATCCTGCAGGAATCACCCCAAGGGAAACAAATACTGAGAAGTCTTCCTGTTGCAGCAGCTGCTGAAGATATCTTCAACCACCGAAACAGATAGAGAAACAATACCTGCTACACCTGCTGAATTGAAATACTCACATTTTAATGGAAGGAAACATAGTTAAGGGAAGAAGTTAAATCAAATTATCATAGAGTTGTACAATGGAGTGGGTTGGAAGGGACCTTGAAGATCATCCAGTTTCTACCCTCCTGCCATGGTCAGGGACATTTCCCACTAGACCAGGCTGCCCAAAGCCCCATCCAATCTGGTCTTGAACACTTCCAGGGATGGGGCATCCACAACTTTTCTGAAATCTCTGAATCAACCCTCTTTCAGCTTAAAGCCAATTTTCCCCTGTCCTACCACTACAAGCCTATGTAAAAAGTCTCTCTCCAGCTCTCTTGAAGGCTCCCTTTAGGTACTGAAAGGCTGCTGTAAAGTGTCCCCAGACCCTTCTCTTCTCCAGGATGAATAACTCCATCTCTCTATCTGTCTTCACAGGAGAAGTGCTCCATCCCTGTTATTACCTTCATGGTCCTTTTTCTGGAGCTGCTCCAACAGGTCCACATCCTTCCTGTGCCAAGGACCCCAGAGCTGGATGCAGTACTCCAGGTGGGGTCTCACAAGGACAAAGCAGAGGGGGAGAATTACCTCCCTTCCCTGCTAGCCACACTCCTTTTGATGCTGTCCAGGACGATGTTGGCCTTCCGGGGTGCATGTGATTGCCAGGTCATGTTGAGTTTCTCATCCACCAACACGTGGCCCAAAAAATTACTTTGAATCCTATGTTCCTTCCAATTTTACCACTGTAGAGGGCTCAGAAATACCTCATGGGAGAGTGAAGAGAAGAAGCATGGAATAAAAAGATATGAATGCATGGGAATATGGAGATAATAGCAAGAAAGCTCAACAACTAGACAAACAGAAGCATTATTCCAAATGCCACAATTATTGATTTTTTCATGAGCACCAAGAGTACAATCATAAGCACAGCCTGGCTTTTTAATTCTGAAATTTGAAGAGCCTCCAAGATTGAACATTTTCATTGACTTCATTAATTCCCTATTTCATTCATACTTTAAGGAAAGAAAAATCTATAATATGCTGAGGAAAGTCTTGAGAAATGATGAACTGAATTTTTCAAATGCATTTTTTTCCCATTCCCCTGCTGATAATAAATATCAGCAACATTAAGTGCCTCCTCCCCTGCTTTAATGGAAAACTTTGCAGATGTTTTATGCATGGATTTGGAGCTTTTTAAGTGTTCCCAAGATAGGTCATTCTGACACAAAGATGTTTTTCCCATTTTTTAGATGAGTGCTAAAGATGAACAAATATTAAAAGAAAATAATCAAACAGAACCTAAAATTTAAAACTTTGAGGTTAAAAGTCATTTTGCCTCTCCTCAGAGGTACTGCCTATTGAAATCCATTCCAAGAGTGGGAATACAGAGAACTGCAGTGGGACCAGCTTGCAATTGTCTGCTGGAATGTCAGTAGGAATGTAATGACTCTGCCCCAACCCCCAAATGATCACAAACCACCTCTCCAAACAAAAAATAACATAAAGACAGTGTACTGCAGCCTCCTAGTTAAAAAAAGCAAATCAAACTGTGACTCTTCAATTGCTTCTGTCAATTATTATCTATTGCTTAAGCAAAATAAATTGGGAGACAGTATGAAAGAACAATCTTGTGCTCTTTCGTTTCTGCTTAATCCATAATCCATTAGTAGTGGGTTGAGGCAATGGTTTTATGCAGCACTTAGAGAGCAGAGACCATAGTGCAAATAGCAAGTCTCTCTGGGAAAGGAGGACTCTCTTCCTCTGAAAAAAATGCAGTTAAGAGTTCAAAGTCACCGCCTTGTTTTTTCACACAGGCACAATTTGCAATGACTCAATCGCTTGCAAGTAGTTGTAATCTGAGTAGAATACAGCCTTTTCTTTATCAGCTCTGCAGAATGTGTTGTAGGCCAAAGAACAATCTTTTAAAGACACAAAAAACCTGGAACTTGAGGATGTGATGGGGATTGCTTGAAACAGAAGGAAGTTATTAACATTATTGCTATTGTCAGTGCAGCAACATGTTTACACAGTAAAAAACAAAACAAAACAAAACAAAAAGCTCAGCCCTTCTCAATACATATGTTTCCATTGGCCTATGGCATGTCACATAGGCCTGACCTTGTTAATATTCCATGAGTAATCAACACAAGCTAGGTAGCAGTCAAAGACAAAGATAAACCTCATCAACCCTTGTGCATGGATCTTTTTCATGCATACAATCTCTCTTGATTGTTGATTGAGCCATTAAATTACCGGTTTTGTATGGCTCAAAGGTTCTCTCTAACCATCAACAGCCAAGGATGACTCAAGGATTCATCAGCTTACTGGGGAAAGGACTCAAATGCAAGAGAACAATTTGCTGCAAGTAACCACTAGTTCCCTCCTTTGGATGTTGCAGGTTCCTCTGCATCCTACAGTCTAGTTCTCAGTTCATTCAGTCCTCAGCCAAATTAGTGTCTCCAAAGATTTCTATGTTCAAGTGGCTGATGAGGCCTACACGTTCACAGAACTAAGCTATTTATTCCAGCTGTTCACACTGGAGTGTTCCTTCATGATAAATCCCTTTATCTGATGTGTATGACATATATTCCCAGCAAATCCAGACCGAGACCTGAGTATGGCTGTTCTCCATCAGCAGAGGAAGGGTAGTGTTGATGACAGTAGGTGTTCCACCCATTCAGTTTCCTATTTCTGTAGCAGCTGCAGGGAAAGGAAACAAACTCCAGATAATTCCTGCCTCTGCTTACCAATTCCCATACTCTTTTGAATGGCTGCAGTAGCTTTGCTCCCATGTCTCCAGAAACTTTAGACAGCTGATTGGATAGATATTTTAAATTTTTTTCAGATCTCTGCAATACACTCTTCTTAGTTTACCTTTCTTAATGTATCACTTGATTACTTTGCATACTTTGATCATGCTGATTCTTTAATGAAAAATCCTTAAAACTGTACAAACTGCTTTTGCCTGAGAAGAAGGTGCTAAGGAGAAGATTTCTTGTTGATGTTTCCAAATTCCACAACCAAATAAGCAAAGGAATCCCTAACAACCATTTGATTGCAAAGTCTTTAGATATTACAATGGGGCTTCATGATAGTTGTCAAAGCAGGGCTGGACTTCCCCATTGCTGCACAAAGCAGTGTTTGGTCACTCAGTATGAAAATGATAGCACTTTTCTCTACACTATAGAATGCTAAAATCCTTTTCAGTATTTCTCTATGTTACTCTGTGGAACAATATCCAAGAGCTTGTTCATGGTGAACAAGAAAACGTTGGTTATGTCAGAGTAGAATCTCTACAGTAAGATCTGTGCTAGTAAGGAGGAATAACTGAAAAAGGGATTTGTTCGTTTGTTTGCTGGGGCATTTTGACTGGGTTTTAGGTTTGCTTTTTTTGTTTTGTTTTGTTTTGTTTTAGCAGGGTTTTTTTGGGGGGGAGTGGTTTGTTTGTTTAAATTCTAAAATTTGGATATAGCACGAAAAACACAGATAAGGTAAGAAGTGAAGAGTCTCACCAAGCAAGGTCTGTCTTCTCTCAGCAGTTCATGGATCTGAGCCATAAAATAAGCAGAGGGAAAGTACTTCTGTTTCCCATGGTGCATGCATGCATCTTAAATAGCAGATGCTCACTGCCAAGATCTTTGTGCTATCAGCTGTGCTCCTAGGACTTTGCCAAGGAAAAGATGCAGATACTATGTGTCTTCTGAAGCTGAAAGGGGGAGCACCTAAGTTAATAAACATGAGGGCCTCCAAGCAACAATCCATACAGCTGAAAAGAGAGTAAGTATAAATTCACTTGGGAGGTTAAGACATACCTCTACTCCTCTCCGGTCCTTACTAATGCCTTATAACATAAGGGAAGTGGAAAAGCAATTGCACACTTCAGTGTCGTGTAAAATATTTAGAGAGATACTGCTGACTAACCAGTGCTGCACTTGGAAGCCTACATACCTCCTCTTCCTCCTGTATGGTACAAGACTTGTGTGTCCTCTGCAAATAACGGGGTTTGGGAAGGGGACACGCTGCCTGCCCGGGAAAGACTAAGTTTCCACACGCCTGCATGATCTGCTCCTTACGGTTTTGGAGGGGTTCCTTTCCGGTCTGACCCCACGCGCCCTCCCTGATTGAGGGAAAGCGCCGAGCGCGGTGACACCGATGCCGCTGCGGGGCCGCGGAGGAGCCAGTGCTGGCGGCGACCGCGGAGGCCCCGCAGGCAGCCCAGGACTGCCTCCCCTGCGGGCAAAGCTGCGATCGAGCCCGCTGCTGGCCCTTGCGAGCCGGCCCCAGGCCCCGGCGGCGGGCGCGGGCGGTGCGGGGCGGTGCGGGGATGCCGCCGGCGGCGCTGCAGCGCGGAGCGGTCCGCGGGCAGCGGGAGGCGGTGGCAGCAGCGGCAGCTCCTCCTCCTCCTCCTCCTCCTTCTCTTCCCTCGGCGCCGGGGTGGGCTCGGCCGCGGCAGCCGGGGTGCTCTGCCGTACCCTACCCTACCCTACCCTGCCCTGCCGTGCCGCGCCGCCCCCCGTGTGCGATGGACTGGCAGGGGCTGACCAGGGAGCTCTCCCTCTACCTGGAGAATCAGGTCCGCG
>VWZD01004587.1:149365-160378 GCA_013396695.1 Sakesphorus luctuosus | reverse complement strand
GGTGCTGGGCTTCGGCGTCGCCTACGCTTGCTACTACCTCAACAGCATCGCCAAGGTGAGCGGGAGGGCGGCGGGACGGGCGGGCTCCGCAGGTGTCCCACCGACGGGGCACCGTCCCGCGAAGGTCACCGCGACCCACCGCCCGTAGGGCAGGCTCCCGCGCCCTTCAGGCGAGGGGCTCGGCATCTGGAATGGCTAGGGCAGCGGCAAGGGGGAGGACAGGGTTCCGTGGCCACCTGGTCCTCACACCCCGCGTCCGTCCCCTGGAGGCGTCGCTTCGGGGTCCCGGGCGGCCGAAACCCCGCACGGCCCGGGCAGCACAGCCTCCCCCGCCCGCCGAGGACGCCCCCTCCGCCGGGGCCGCCGGCGACCCCCAGGACCACCGGCCCGAGGTGAGGGAGAGCTTCCCTGGTCGTGCCCGGTCTGGTAGGGTAAGTGGCTCCGGCCTCGTACGTCCCCAAAATGCAGTTGTACTAGGGAGAGAGCTTGGCTGGATGCCATGGTTTGGAAAGGAAGGTCAGGGACCCTCCTTCCACAATATAAACCCGACCTATTTGGTTTGCTAATAAGACAGGTGATAAAGTAATTTTGCTGCCCTTATGTCTGCTGTTGGTACCATCCTAAGTACCTCTGGAGCTACTGTGGCAGTGTTTTGGGGACTGGGGCACTCTTCTACATCCTCATCAGTAAAGGTTTCACAGGTAAATTAGGCAGTCGAAGATTACTTGCATACGGTGAGCCTGATCAGATCTAAAGTGGCCCCGTGGTGAGAGCGCCTCGTTGAATGCTTAATCAGCTGCAAATACGCATTTCAAAAGGTTTTTGACTCTGGAGGACCTGAGCGTTGCCACAGTCCTTCAGAGAACTGCTGGGAACATAGCCTTCCTCTTCATCGAGAAGAGGGTGCTTGATTTTGGTCAGAGGAGAAAAAAAGAAGGGAGGATGTGCCACTGCTGCTGTTTATATGTAGTAGTTTTCTTCAAAGCACCTGTTTTTGCCATATTAGTGCTTGCATGTTGGAGAGTTACTGTAAAATAGAAGTTTAAGAAATATGGTTGCTAAAATTTGAGATGTTTGGTATACAGGGATTTTTCCATGTTAATTGGTATACAAATGGAAGCTGTAAGGAAATTGTCTGCATGCAGAGCATTACTAGAGATGAGGAACCAATGCAGTCGTGTACTGTAGTATGACATGGGAGAAGTGTCCTACCAGTTAAAATAGATACTGCAGGTGCATGGTCAAAGTGCACACATGGATTAAGCATCAACTGTCTTTGTGGACTAAGAAAGTGGACTCAGTAAAATCTTTCTTGTCTACCAAGAGACAATGTGATTTTGATTTGTCAGTGAAGATACAATGCTGGTAGAGGTAGCTCTAGATCAGTGCATTATTAGAAATAGGTAAGGAATCCATTATGTTTAGTGGGTTTCAGTTTTCAGTTGGGCATTTTGGCATTTCATTAAGTTTTTGTTTACTTACCTCTTTACCATGAAAGGAAAAAGCATTGCAAATGATTTTATGAAAAAAAATCAGTTCACTGGTAGAGGATTTAAACAGTCTTTCATTTCTTTCTTTATTTGTGTTTTAGTTTATTTTATATGAATGCCTATGCCTGACTGTAGTCTCTCTTCCTAGAAACCCCAGCTGGTGGCCAGCAATGACCGTTTCTGCCGCTTTCTCGAGGAATATTGCCCTGTTGTGACAGAAACTTACTATCCCACGATTTGGTGCTGGGAAGGTCGGGTACAGACACTCCTGCGCCCCTTTATCACATCTAGACCTCAAGTACAGTACAGGAAGTAAGTGCCTTTTTTTCAAAGTGATTGATTTGATATCCAGCTGTTATGTTACTCCGACAGTGTAACATCTACTGTTATTGCTCAAGTTTGTGTTTGTGGTTTTTGCTTTATGCCCATCTTTACCACTCCTTCATAGGCTTGAAACTGTCTTCATCATGGATTTAATATATGCAGTAGGTTTTAAAGGTCAGTGTTCCCAAGTGGCTGTATTTTAGCTCAAAGAACTTTGGAGCACTGAAATATTGGTGACAATGTAGGACCTGATGTGGTTGTATGTTCACAGGATTACACAGTGGTTGAGGTGAGAAAAGACCTTTGGAGGTCACTTTGTCCAACTGCCTTGCTTAAGCAGGGTCACCCAGAGCAAATTGCCCCAGATCATGTCTAGGTGGCTTTCGGATTTTCCTGAGGACAGTGATGCACAACATCCCTGGGCAACCTGTGCCAATGCTCATTTACCCCCACACTGAAACTGTGTTTGCTGATGTTCAGAGGGAACTTGTGTTTCAGGTTGTGCCCATTGCCTCTTGTTCTGTCAATGGGCACGACAGAAGGCAGCCTGGCTCCATTCTGTTTGCACCCTCGCTTCAGGTATGTAAACGCATTGCTAAATTCCCTGTGAGCCTTTTCTTCTCCAGGCTGAACAGTCTTAGCTCTCCCAGCATTTTCTCATAGAAGGCAGGCTCCAGTTCCTTCATCATCTTCATAGCCCTCTGCTGGACTCTCTCCAGTATATCCATGTCTTCCTTGTATTGGGAGTGCAGAGCTGGACACAGTACTCCAGGTGTGGCCTCACCAGTGCTCCACAGAGGGGCAGGATCACCTCCCTCAACCTGCTGGCAACCCTGCTCCTAAGCCTCCAGGCTGTTGGCCTTCTTTCCTGCAAGGGTGCATTGTTGGCTCACGTTCAACATGGTGTCCATTAGGACACCCAAGTCCTTTTCTGCCATGCTGTTTTGCAGATGGTCAGCCCCCACCCTGTATTGGTACACAGATGTTTCCTTCCCAGGTGCAGGACTTTGCACTTCCCCTCACTGAACTTTGTGAAGTTCCTGTCAACCCATTTCTGCAGCCTGTTGGGGTTCCTCTGGATGGCAGCACAGTTATCTGGTGTGTCAAATATTCCGGTGTTTGAAAGCTATAATTTTGCAAAGGTCATGCAGTCACTGTAATGGTCCATTAAACCAACATATTCTACCTTAACCATAGCATGGCCACATTCAACCTTGTTTTGAATATACAGAACTTCTTGAATTTTTCAGAGTAACTTTCACCTATGGGGTTTATGCTGTGTTCTTTGATGCCTAAATTCTAAGAGGGAAAACCCCCCCTCATATTTAGTGTTTGCCCTCAGCTGATCTTTCTCACACAGAAATGAGACTTAGCCTGGCAAATGAGGCATTTGGCACAAGACCTAAGGAGAAGTACTTTTATGTGCCGGAACCGGGATTCAACACAAGTTGTTTCAGCTCTGCTTGCATGGTAGAATAGATTAAGTATTTAGCAGCTTCCCTTAGTTTTAGTAACTGGGAAACATTTCAGTGGCAGGGCCATGACCATTTTTTCTAACCCTTCTTGTATATTTCCTTTTCAAGGTTTGTGAGGGAAGAAACATAGTTCCATGGGGTAATGCTTTTTTGCACCATTTGAGATTGTGTTGGCAGTACACACCAGTATTTCATTTACTTCCTATTACTGAAAAAGGGCAAAGCTGAGCTAGAATCCAGCAAGCCTGATTACCTTTAAAAGCTGGAGTAATTGCTACCGAGCCTTTCAAATGGAAAGGGAGTTGCAAGGTAGGCTTACATTTTGGTAGTTCCTACAGCAGCACTCTCAAATGTCTTCATTGCCAGGAAGAGGGAAGATGCTGTATGTTTCTGAAAAAGAATTAAACATTTTTGTTGTTTCTTAATGCATGCTTAGCTTTGTCAAATGTTACAGTATTTGTTGCATTGTTAAGATTCATGGTTTAAGAGTGCATTCTAGCAAAGTTTGTGGAGATACGGGGCGAAAGATACAATAGTGTGTGTCTGTGTTCCGCATGTTTAAAACATAACAAAGCGCCATCCATTATACACTCTGCTTCTTCGGATAAAGAGAAAAAAATGAGATAAAGGTTTATCGCTTTGCCAAGTATGCTATCAAAAGATTCTCGGATGATCCAAAGAGAATCTGCAGTACAGAAGCCTATATAAAACAGAAGGCAGTGCCAAAAATCACATTAGTTACAGGCTTTCAGTACATCAGCAGCAATTTATAAAAGGCCAGCTCTTCATTTACTGTGAAAAGGAATTACTCCACAAATTGACTGTTCTAACCCTAGTCAGCTGTAGGTGTGACTCTTTCTGAGCAGTAAACATGCAGACATGTTTAGTCAGGTGGCACTTTGAGAATTAAAATACAATGAAAAATTCAGAATTCATACCTGGTAATTTGTATGCTGCAAGCACTCTTAATAGCTTGTATGTATTTTTCAATCTAATCAGTGTTGTCTTGAAATGTGCCTTTCAGTGAGCTCATTAAAACAGCAGATGGAGGACAGATTTCGTTGGATTGGTTTGATAATAATGACAGCTTATATTATCCGGATGCCAGCACAAGACCCACCGTCCTGTTATTGCCTGGTCTGACGGGAACAAGCAAGGAATCCTACATCCTTCATATGATCCATCAAAGCGAAACACTGGGATATAGGTGCTGTTGTATTTCATTGCTAGTATTTGGCTGTTTTCTAATAGGATCAAATATAAGTATGTATATGTGTCAGATGCCGTCCAAAGTCAAATGGGATCTAAATACATTAGTTTATGTAAGAATGTGTTATTAGCAATAATAATCACAGTGGAATTATGTAACAGGCAATACATTTGGAAAGGCTGTTTCAGTATCCACTGACGTGCCTCAGGGATTGCAGCGAAAGCAAGCTAAGTCTGCATAAGGCTTTCGCTGCTGCTTCTTCAATTATGGTATCAGTATCTGTGTTAACCTTTACACTTTCTAGAGAAGGGGCTTGTATTCAGCTCCAAGAAAACTCGTGTGGATAGGTTTCTGGCAGTAGGCCTTAGAGGAGGCCAGCTTCTGAATGCCAAAATTGCTTAATTCACCAGCCTCAAATTCCTGAGTGCAGAAAGGAGAGCTAGCCTGCTTTTACTGTTGGTGTTTAAGGTGGCAGTCTGTCACCTCTTAATTGTCACTACGTAATTTAGTTTTGTTCTTAAGGCTTCTTGTCAGAGTTGGGTAAAATAAGTGGATTAGTTGGTGAGTACGCTCCTTTATGTAATCATATTGCTGCTGCTGCACATCAAAATAAGTTGTCATTGTTCCAGAATCTGTATTTGGAATATTACATTTTGTCTTTGCAGATTGGCTCCTGGTACTGACTATAATAAGTTCTTCAAATATGTATATATGAGCTTTTATCTACATGTGTGGCTATCTCTTCTCTGTTTAGAGGTTTGGATAACTGGTTTACTAAATTATGGAAGTAAAGTAGCACTTTAACTGTTCGAAGTACTTTTAAAATCACTTTAAAACTTACAAGTAGAAAATATCAGAGGTAGCCCTGAAATCAACAACTTGTTACTATTAAAGTATTCCTGAGAGTAATAACTGCATTTGATCACCTAAGAAAAGCTTTACGTCAGATTTCAAGAGAACGATGTAATTTTATTTTTCAAACAGCTACATTTGCGAAAAATACCAAAATAAGTATTTTTTCGTGCATTTAACCCATCTGAAATATATATATATCTATATTTTTTAACAAAATTACTACAGTGAGATGGTGGAGTAATAGAAAAGAATGATTTATTAAGAAAGTATAGATCCTTCAATCATGATAATACTGCTAGAAGATTCAGAGACTCCCACCAACATAGAGATAACAGAAACTTATGCTGTACCAGACCAAAAATAAAATCCTATTCCCAAGAACCTCCAACTTAGATGCAGCTGCCATTACAATTTTGATTTGGCTCATTTCTTGCAATTTAATACAATTACGTAGCTTTGGGGGATGTCTGCACAGAGCTCTCTGACATTCTTTTTCAGAGCACAGCTTTAGGCTCAGCCCTGCACTGGCAGAGCTCATGGCAGAATGCAGGCAGGACATGTCTGTGCCATCTTCAGGTAAACCCTGGGGTTCTTCCTCTGCAATCTAACCTCGACCAGCAAACCAAAGGGTTCATACAGAGTCTCAGTGACCTCAGTGAACTCCATTTTTGTATAAAGCTTGTTCGACAGGTCAGGATGTAGGATCTGTAGGTTTGTAAATGTTTATATGCTGAACTTGTTCATAGAACTGGCTCATTTTTCTTTATGCATTTTCCATTTTTTGTGTGTTTAAGTTCTCTTTTTAGTGAAATGTACAATGTGCATGATTGAATTTACTGTCTCAATTTTTAGATGCGTGGTTTTTAACAATCGAGGAATTGCTGGTGAGGACCTTTTGGTAAGAATGACTTCTAAGATAAACAACTCTCACTTAAAAGTGGTATATATGGAATCACTTATGTCTATTTGTACAGCTGGATTTAAATGAGAGAAACTCACAGCATGTGTTGAAAATGCAGAGAAGAGAATCTAGCCATCTGGTGGATCAGTCATTTGCCAATGTTCATCTTTTATTTTAAAACTCTAAGAGGTCAGCTGGTCAGCACACATTTTTTCTGAGCATTACATTTTCTGAAGTATTTTCAGTTATTAATATCTGTAACATTTAAAGGAACAATCCTCACACTTTTCTTTTGAAAAATACTACAGTATGTTTAACCACACAAATCCAAATATAAGCAATTGCGATTAATTTCCCAGTTGCCAATAGGAGTTTAAAATAGATTTTTGATATGGTTAAAAAGTTGTGCCATTAAAACTGATCCATATTATGGTCAGTCAAGCAATGAACCAGATTTATATGGATAGCCATATCCTAAAATTTAAATGTGTTTGTGTATTTTTCTCAGCAATTCTGACACAAAGTCAGCTACGGAAGAAATTTTTTTTGTCTTTGGGACAGACATATGATGTTTGTTCTAGAAATAACTGGCCATTCCTCAGATGAAAAAGTCTTAAAGCTAAATTTGCTGCAGCGAGAGACAAGGCATGATGAAATATTGCTGAATAAGCTTTGTTTCTTCATATGCAATTTGTTGACAGTTCTGCAGCTGGAATGAATGTGCATAATACTTGGTATTGTTTTGCATTTTTTAATCCCCTGGTTTCAAACTTTAAAAAGCTCAGAATGTTTTCCCATAATCAGATAAAGCATTTCAATGCAAACATTGCCATGTTAAGAGTAGTTTTCTGCATACTTTTGCAGATGGATCTACAAAGCAGTTTTGTGACACACAAAGTCCTTATTGATAAATTTCTGAATCATTAAGAGAAAAGATCTCTTGTTTGGATGCATTGCGTGTATTTTACTGTAATCGGATTTACATCTTTAAGCTTTATAAGATCTTGCAGTGAAGCAAACTAGCTGAAATTACACATTTTCTGCAAAAGGGTTTCTATCTTTTAATATAAAATCCCTAGTTAATGAGTTTGAAGCATAGTTAAGCACCACAGTAGAAATTAGTTATGTAAATAGTTCTTTTTCTAGTCTCTTTAAAGATAGATCTAAACCTACACTAAATAATAGTTACTTGAAGAATGCTGTTCTCATTGGTTATTGAAAGTTACTCTGAATTATTTGCTATATGGAATAATCAAATATTAAATTGACCACAGACAATGTGAGCTAAGAGGGTGTTTTAAAATATCTTCATACAATGAACGGAAAGATAGATGTGAAATTGTCTTGAATTAACTGAAGTTAAAATGCAAGATACCTCTCTAGTTCTATAAACTTTTAATCAAATACCCTTTCACTTAGAATACATTAGACCCTAGTTACCAAAAATAATTTATATTTCCTTGTAAATTTGTCAATTTAATTAAAAATAAAACACATTCACAATCTTTATAATTAATAGGATGTAAAACAGTGAAGAGTGATTCATGTGGGTGAGAACTGGCAATGCAACATAAATGGAAATTTAAAATGTCTTCCGTTTTAATTATCCAGATTTAGCTTTTCTTCAATTGTTTTAATCTTAAACTTCAGCACTTCAATTTTCTCATTAAATGTATTTTAAGTGATTAGTTTCATCTAATTAAACTTGTTAAAATCACCTACAAATAGCCTGGCTGTTTAACTGAAAGCAATTTTAAAAAAAGCACCCTTGAAATACATTGTTGCTTCAGACAACAAACAAGTTTCATTAACTCAAATTTACGCATTTTTATATTTAGGTTTAATGTTTATACTGAATTTTGGCAGGTCACTCAATGACCAAGATCACTAACATGTTACTAGCAACTCTTAAGTTAAAAACTTTCTTTTGCTGTGGATGAAATCTGGACAACACGGTTAGAAAAAACCTTTTATTACTGTAATTCTTATTGTACCTAAATGGACTTATCTCCTTTATACTGCTCCAAATAGTCCCTCAGATTGTGGCCTATTCCAGATGTCTGTTCAGATAAGGCTCAAAAGCTGTACTTATCCTTCAACAGCAGGGAAGGGGTTACCCAAATCTTAGTGATGCCATTGGAGGTTGTTCCTAGTCTCAATTCAGGATATAAAGTCGCTAATGATGGACAAAGAAAGGATAATAGGTGTGTTTCATTCCTTTAGTTAATAAGATATTTTACTAAATTAGGTAAAAGGCACAGGGGGATTTATTTATCTGTTTATTTGATTGTATTTTATGTAAAATCTAAATATTTGTTATTTTTCCAATGCTGGCTGTCAGAATTTGAAATCTAGTATTTTCTTTTGCATTTGAAGGTGGGTGAAGACGATAAAATTGTCATTATAACTTCCTTTTCTGTAAATCACAGCCCTTATGATATGTTTTCATTTCCTCAGAGTATTTTAAAAATATCTAGTTCTGATATAGTTCTATATAGTTTAGGTCGCTGCTCTCTGTTCAGATTTCACCTAATGACCTGGGGGTTGCAGATGCTGATGATATCTGTCACCTCTTTTTATTTTGTAGTGATAACAAGTCTAATTCCCTTGCAAACCTCCTTGTGAAACACTCTGGGTTTCTATTTGCCATTTAGCAAAGCCTCATGATAAATGCTAAATTTATCTTGTTATATAAATGAGCCACTGTTGAGTTTGCTTTGCCCTTAAAGGATAATACAAAAGCTTATGATGGCATTTTTCCCCTCTTGACTCCTTGTAGACACCAAGGACTTACTGTGCAGCTAACACAGAGGATTTAGAGGCCGTTATTCATCATGTACACAGCTTGCACCCCTTGGCTCCGTTCATGGCAGCAGGTGTTTCTATGGGAGGGTAAGGTTATGTAACACAAGGCTCAGCTTAACTGTGGTTGCAAAATAAGACTGTTGTAGCCTTTTAAATTACTACTCTGCAATATTTGCATTACTTACTGAACTGCAACTAACTTGGGTCTGCCTCCAACAGTCAATATGCAAAGACTTCTAGAAATCTCTTCATGTCTTTGAGGCTTTTAATTCTGTATCAGTGAAGATCAAAATTAGCCAACATTCAAAAGCTGAAGGGGGTGGAGAAAGACAGGATACAATGACAGAGAGATTGACAGCCAAACAGGTAAGCAATACAACCTTTGGAAACTATGGAGGTTGTCTTTGGAACAGAGGGATAAAAAAACAGGAATGAGAGCTAATATGCCATGTTTCATAGCAACCTCTGAAATGACTCGATTTGTCTCCGGTCTGTTTGGGTTCTGCAGTGTGTGGGTAGATTAGGCTGGAAGAGATGTGGGTATCTGCTCTGTCTCGCTCAGAAGCAAGAAGTAGTATTGTTGTTGAAACCAGTATGGGTAGAGAGAGCCTGTGGTATTAAGACTTGCTGTGTCCTGGCTGCTTTCCAGAAAGCACAGCTAGAACAGACAATGACAGCACAGTTTCTTAGAAAAAAATCACTGCTAGAATCTAGAAGAAATGTTCAGGCAGCCTCTTTAACAAATCAGAGGAGAATTTTCATTAGAATTACTACAGGCACAATGGTAGTGTCCTGAGACTTCCTTTCTCCCTGATAAATTTTATGGAAGGTGAGTGGATATGGCTCTGCATATTGACATTAATCTACTAATGACTTGTAGGAGCTCTGGGATAAATACATATTTGTTCAAGCAATATAGTTATTGATAACCAAATAATGAACTTGGAAGCTTTTTAAATTAGGCCAATCCTTTTCCATTCATGTTACATTTTGCAAATGTCTTCAGTATGACTTCATATAAATCTCTCCAGTATGTCAGTATTTTATCTTGCTGGGAAGCCCAAAATTTGGCACAGTACTCAAAATCTCCTAACTGTCAAATCCAGGAAAATAATAATTTCCTTAGACCTGCTTGCTGTGCTCTTACTAAAAAAGTACAGCATGTCATTGGTTTTCTTCATTGCTGTAAGAGTGCACTGTTCTGTTTGCCCAGGTCTTTTTCAGCTGCTCTGTATCCAGTCATTAGTCTGCCCTAGGTGCTGGACTTTGATTTTAACCTTGGTTGAACTTCATAAGGTTTCTGCCAATCCATTCTGCCTGTCAAAGTCCCTCAGACTGGCAGCCCCATCTTCCAGTTCAGCAGCCACTCCCCACAGTTTGACCTGCAAGCTTCCTAAGGGTGTATTCCATCTCATCATCCAGTTAGTGAAAACTTGCACACACAGAGTATTGGCCTCATTACTGCCCCCCTGAGGAACACTTACTAGTATCTGGACCAACCACTCCAGTTGCACTTTTAAGTTCCTGATCACAAATCCCTCAGCCTAGTGGTCTAGTCGGTTTTCCATGCATGTTGCAGGTCAGCTATTCAAACCATGTTCCTCCAATTTGACTACATGGAGACCATGGAGACTATTAAAAGCCTTACAAAAGTCAAAATAAGCAACATCCACTCCTTTCCCCTAATCAGCAAGTCATGAGTGAGCTCATCATAGAACGTAATCAGGTCGCTCAGACATTCCTCGCCCTTGGTAAATCCATGCTGGCTGCTATTAGTCACCTTCTTTACCTTTACATGCTGTCTTGGTTTGAGGAGAAAAAAACCAAAAATGTTTACCCACAAGCTGGGGAGGGGGCCTCCTCCACAATAATCACGCCACTCTTTATCAAATTTAGAAGAGGAACTTTAAAACTTTAATACAAGAAGGATAACTGTTCTTAACTGCTATATAT
>VWZD01004587.1:127182-149259 GCA_013396695.1 Sakesphorus luctuosus | reverse complement strand
GTGTGTAGTCCCCAAAAACAAAAGAGACAACCTGCCCCCACCCAAGAAATCAGCAGTTAACGACTCTTTTTGTTAACTCCTAGCATGGGCAGTTAGTGGCAGGGGAGAGAATTTACATAAGAATCCCAAACTACAACACATGCCTAGAAATGGCTTCCAGGGGATATTCCCAAAGGGCTGTGGTTAGGCACTCTGGCTTGTATTTCCTTCTCCGTGCAATTCTTGTAGATTGGTGCCTCTTTTCCAGGAATTAGAAACATCCCAAAGGTGCCGCAACATTTCAAAAGTGGTAGCAGTCTCATGATGACATTGGCTACCTCCCTCTGGAGCTTTGGTGCACTTCACCTGGTCTCACTGGCATGTCTGTTGCATAACTGGGCCCTAACTTGATCTTCTGCTGCCGTTTTCCCATACTCTGCCACTAGGCACAGGGAATCAGTAGGCCTGCAAACAGACCTCAGCGGTGAAGATAAGGAAGACAGGTAGTCTCTCCTTTGACAGATCTTTAGTCACTAGATTCCCTGCTTCTTTGAATAGTGATGCCAGGAAGGAGAAAAGGCTGGTCAGCCTGACTTAAGTTCTTTGGAAAGATTGTCTGGAAGCCATTTTCAAGCATATGAAGGATAAGAAGGCAACTGTAATAAGAAGGCTCAAGGACAAAGCATGCCCCGGTGATCTAATTGCCTTCTATGATGAGATGACTGGCTTCAGCAATGAGGGGAAAGAGGAGGATGTTGTTTATTCTGAGTCCTTTTTGTACTAAAGACTTACAGAAGCCTTTCTTGTTGCAGAAACCTTTGTTTTGTTGTCCTGCATATCCCTGGCTCATTCTAGCTCCAGCTGAACTTGTTTTCCTAACTGCATTCCTACATGCTTGGGCAATGACTTTCTTTCCCCGGCAGACCACCTCCATTATACTTTAAGGATACTCCCTCCTTGAAATGAGTCAGGAGGGTTGTTTTCCTGCATGTGGCCTTCTGCTACTCTTGTTCAACTTCCTGCACATCAGAATTTTTCACACTTTTGCTTTATGTTTAGTTATCCTTAAAGTCAAACAGGTCTCCCAGATCCCTTTGCCCATCAGGGCCATCTCACCAGGGATCCTGCCAACCAGATCTCTTACCCAATAAAAGCCAACTTTCTCCAGCATTGCAATTCTGCCACTTAACTTCCCCACTTACTTTTTGTCTTAAAAATCCACCATCAAATAATCTCAGTGGCCAAGACTCTTCTGCATTTTCTCATACCTGACAGGTTTTTCCTTACCTGTGAGTAGCAGATCGATAGAATATTTTCCCCATTTGGGTCCTTGATTGTATGTCAAAAGATTGTCCTCAATAATCTCTAGAAATCTACACTGCTTGTGCCTTACTGTGGCAGTTGATGTTTGGGATGGTTACAGTTCTCTGTACCTGGTAACTATAAGGGATGAAGGTGCAGTAGAAGCTGATTGTTCTGTGACTGGTACAAAAGACAGGTCAGCCCTTAGTGTCACTTCTTTACTTGGTATAACCTAATTAGGATATACTAAATATCGACGAAGTCTGTTAGTATGACACGAAGGATCTGCGTTGTGTTCCTGGCTTATATCTCACCACCACCACTGTGCAATTTTCAGCAAGGTGTTTCACCTTCCTCTGCCAGGATGTTCTTAAAATCCTGAACCAAAACCGTATGCTTAATTTACAGAAAACTGGAAGAGTCTCTAATCATCCACATTAGAACTGTTTCCATGCTTCAGAACACTTGCATGTTTAAAATTAGGCAGTAGCAAAAATCTCACCGGGGCATACTGTGAAAATCATCCACTTATCTTAATCTTGCAGTGGATCTTATTATCTATCCCTTTTCAGAATTTTCTGAACAGCCAGAGTTCAAGAATTGTTTGGATGACACTCTCAAGGACATAGTGTGACTCTTGGGGATGGTCCTGCGCAGGCTTAAGAGTAGGACTCGATGATCCTTGTGGGTGCCTTTGAAATCAGCACATTCTGTGATTCTGTGATAATCTGTATAGGACAGATTTGCCCTGTTAAGAATTAAAAGAAACATTCACTTCACAGATATGAAATAAAAGACCACTTATTCTACTGATCTTCAATATGTATTATTTTGGAAAGAGACTTTTTTTCCTAACATAAAGATTCCTAAACCTTCTCACTACTACATATACTCTGTGAATGCTGTTAGAGAAGTGCCTTGTTCTACTATTGCAACTTTTTTTTTAACTGGATTATTGAACTGCTGTCCTATGATCTGGTAGGTAGTGCATAGGGATAAAGTCTCTGTGATAGCAGGCTGGTTCGTGATGTTTCTGCTAAAGGTTGCTGTCTCCTGAAGTATAGCAGATAAAGCCAAGGTACAGAATGGTGGTGGTCCAGGGAGCTATATTAACAATTGTAATGTTTTGTGTCAAAGGCTTGGTATTAAAATGGTGGTTGTAAACTCTGAGGTCTCAGGCAGTAAAGTAAGACTTAAAGCTTTACTGTTAGTATTATCCTTTTACACTTTCCTGCTATTTTGTTTTTTTTTACATTTGATGAGTCAGACACTTGCGAACCCTCCACTTTTTCAACACAAGTATACATTAGCAGTAGAGACTGTAAGTTCCAATTGGTCAGACAGAAAGACAAGACTTAAGTCATTTATTTGGCTCATAATTTTGTGTCTCTTGTTTTATTTATTATCCAACACTTCACAGCTGTGTTCTCTCATATATTTGAGGTGGTGTAATGGCACTACTTTCAACTCAAATGACTTCTCCATAGTGAGGCAGGTGTGCCAGGGGCAGCTTGTATTTTTCAGGCACACTGATCAGATTTAGCACATTGGGAAGACCAAGACCTTCTATGATGGTGAAACTTACTAACAACTTGGGAATACCTGTTCCATGAGTGAGAATCATTTGTTTGACCTTTTCCTCCCCCTAGTGATATAAAAAAGACTAGTACACCTCTATCTCTAAATGCACTCCTACCCACACCCTATGCAGTGCACCAGTCTTCTCTCTGAGGAGAGAAAAAGTCAATTTAATGAGTCATGTGTTCATTACATTGACAACCTTTTAGGTGTACTAGGCACAACTGCAGGGCTGATAAAAGAAACTATTGAAAAACAAACAAAAAGTTGTCTTACTGTTGTATTTACTCTAAATTGAAGCAATCAATTTGATAGTATATATGTTTCTGTTTTTCATTTCTGTTGTAGCATGCTTCTTTTAAATTACCTGGGCAAAACTGGCAGAGACACTCCTTTAATGGCAGCTGCAATTTTCTCTGCGGGTTGGAATGTTTTTGAATCTGTAGAATCTCTGGAGAAGCCATTAAACTGGCTTCTTTTCAACTATTACTTGACCACTTGTCTACAGTCCTCTATTAGCAGGTGAGTTGCCTTCTGAACTATTTAGCAAGGTGGAAGGATGTTAGCATGAAATCTACAGCAGGTATAATAATATTGATGAAATTAATGCTGTAACAACATATAGCTCTCCTGTGCGCATTCTTTAGTAAGTTTTGAAATCAAAAGGATCTTTGCAAGAAAGCTTGTCATTAAAGTAACTAAATTTTTCTGTTTCTCAAGGGACTCGGCACAAGCCCGATGTACTTCTGTACTCACGGATGAAGTAAATGAGTTTTTAAAATTTTTAGACATGCACATACTGACTTAGAGTATATACGGATATATACTAATTATTTTAAATTGGTGTTAACTGCAAAAGCACAGAAAGGGCTAGTTCATCCTTTGCTTTATAAAAGTATGGTTTCTTTTATACTCCCAAATATAAAGTTCTCCTGTCTTTAGCATCTTTCTCATGATTTTTGCAGATTTTTACTATGTTGCTGGATGTGCCTGCACGTGAATGAACAATTGGTCTTCTCTTGGATTCCAGACAAATTTTTAATATGACAATATTAAAAACAAGCATGTTCTTGTTAGAAAGTTATTTCTATAGATGTACCTATGAAGTAAAGGACTTCTACATCTGTTTGCACAACTAGAAAAAAGCCCTCTGATTTTTTTCTCCTTTTTAGGCATAGACAGATGTTGGAGAAATTATTTGATATGGATCTCGTTATGAAGGTATGTGAAAATGTTACTTCTGCTTTAGCTGGATGCTGTTTTCCAAATGCTGACATAGTTCCCTATTTGAATTCTGTACTTCAGGCTAGAACTGTTAGAGAATTTGATAAGCAGTTCACTTCAGTCATGTTTGGCTACCGTTCAATTGATGATTACTATGAAGATGCTAGCCCATGTCGCAAGCTGAAGTCAGTAGGAATTCCAGTGTTATGTCTAAACTCTGTGGATGATGTTTTCTCACCAGGTCATGGTAAGTTTAGGCTTTTTAAAATACATTTATCTGTATATGCAGTCATTAAGACAAACTACACAGGTTTGAGAACAAACTCACATATACGTGCAGAGATGTATTTAAATGTTACTTGTACATAGGATCAAAACTTCCATGGATGGATCAGTCTTGCAGTTTACCTAAAGCGTAAGACACATATAAAACAGCTGATGATGGAGAGACCTGATTAGTACGGAATGCAGAAGTATGTGGGGTGGCCTCATTAAGCATTAATGGAGTCTTTACAGTCAAAAGAAACAAATACGCGCATTTAGGGTGTGAGTTATCTCACTGTAAGGGGGATGTCAGATGTAGTCCCCTCTCAGAAGCACCCATTTCTATTCGCCAAGTATGAAGAGAACCTATAAGAAGGAACTCAGATTCAGATGTCTGGATTGTAGGCATTCAGAGTGCAATGCAAGTGAAAACAAGTATTCTTATTGCCATTTTTTAATCAGTCCATACAAAGAATGCCTGGGAGTTGCTTATGTTTCAGATGACATGAAATCCTCAGCTGTAGATCACAGTACCACCTCCAGTGCCTGAAAATTAAAAGTAAAAAAAATATAAGTTAGCATGTAGGCCAAAATCTAGGGTAAGGGAAGAGATAGACACAAGGTGAGCTCCTAGAAGGAGGCACAGTGAAATTAATAAGAATCTAATTAGAAGATGAAGCAATATCAGCTAAATAACAGGCTGAAAACTCTGTTTTCCATTTGCTTTCAATTTTCTACTGAACATGTTATCATTATGAACACTTTGCTTTTGCTCTGAAGATCAAAACCCTGTTGCACACTATCCTGAAAAGATATACTAGTGCCTGCTGTGTGTGTATTGGTTATAATGTCTGAGAAGACAGGGAGAACAAAAGCTAATGTAGAGGAAAACCACTAAAATGAACAACCAGTTGAGGCAACAGTCTTCAGCAGTGAACACCTGACATCTTTAAAAATGAAATTAAAGCCCTTGATTTAGTTTTCTTCTGCCACCACAGGTGAAGTGAGATTCTTGAAGTGAGTCATGAAACCAGTGTGAACAGGCAAACAGATTAGAACAACAATTAAGGAATTGGAAGAGACTCTTTGTATGTTGTACTGGTTTTCAGTTTGCAGATGTTCAACACATACAGAAACCCTCTTCAACAAAAAGCATGCATGCTTTGCATGGGCAATATAAAGAGGTGATAGCCACCTAATATGAGGGGAAAAATGATGAGACTGGATTAGCCAGACTACCTGTCCCCTACATTGGCTGAAACAGGCTTAAAAAACCAATAAGAGCTGAGTCAACACAGCAATATTATTACGCAATACTACATACACCTTTAACAATTTCAAGTTCAAGGACTTTGTGAAACAGAGTTATAGCTGCTTAGTATTTACTAGCCTTTGTGCAATTTTTTTTCCCTTGAAATTGAACAGCTGGTCATTCTCTTAAAAGCTTGTAATGGCCTGGAATTAAAAATGCATGGGCTGTGACCCTAAAGTCTGTGTCCAAATATAAAATATGACTAGTGATTCTGAAGATAGTATTTTATGAGTCTTATGACCCTGGGTATGACTATCCCCATCGTACTGCAAGGTGGATGATCTGCTGTGCCATGTTTCCTTCATGAAGTATTTCAGAGAGGGAACAATAGCTTCACCTCTATGATTAGCTCTAGCTTAGTTTGTGGTTTCTGTTCTAAAGTGAAGTAGTAACTGTGGCAGGAGTAAGGTGCCTAGTTAGCATAGTAACAACAGCAGTGAACTAGACAGTGTGCCTCTGTTCCTGGAAGATTTGTTCACCTTTTCCAGCCTATTATCGCTGGGACTGGGACATTTGGTAGCTGGATGAGAGCTAGTGCAGATACTCCATCCTCTTTTCATTTTAGAATACAATATCCATCTCTCAAGAACAAAGTATTGATCTGACCCCATGAAACTCAATCTGAACATAAGAAAACATTTTTTTTTACTGTGAGAGAGATCAAATTGTGAAGCATAGAGAGGTTGTGGGATCTCCATCTGTGGAGACACTCAAAACCTCATTGGACACAGCTCTGGGAAACCTGCTCTGAGTAACCATGGTTGAGCAGAAGTGCTGGACTAAATGTTCTCAAGAGGTGTCTTACAGCCTCAAAAGTTCTGCAGTTGTGTAGTTTGACTAGTCAAAAGATTGAGTCTGCTAGAGTATGGACATAGCAGGTCTCTCCACCCTTGAAGCTGTTTTTAAAAGTAACACAGCTCTTGGAGAACAGTGGGATGGTTGCTTGTGTAAGATTAGTATCAAACCTATTGTGTGAATGCCTTACAAGTCTTGCAGTGTAGAGGGTGGTAAGGTAGAGCACCGCTTCTGAGACAAGTATTAGAGTCTGTTCTAGTGACTGTCCATCTTCTCCTAAACTCTGGCTCCAACCATCCTTTCTTCCTGAAAATATCTGGGTGTTTTGGCATTCATTTATTCCTTGTTCACAGCGTTACTGCTACTAGCTGTAAACCTTTGTCCTTGTGGTGACTAGTTTCCCTTAGAAAGAGCTACCAGCACAATGTTGATTTACAGCTAATAGTACTTATGTGTGTCTATCCTTGGCTTCTTTTTTGTTTCATTTGTGCTGTGCACCCTCAATGTGAGTCCTTGTGCTGGCAGGAGACACAGAGCACCCTGATTAGCAGCCTAGGATTTATGTCTGGTGCTGTAGCTACTGGAGTTCATTCATCTTGACACTTCTGCAAGCTGTTTTATGTTGGCAAACATAAAGGGCTGGTGTTACTCTTGGGTGTGACTTTATTCTGGCAACTGAGTTGTTTTTTCTGACTTAAAAATGTGTGGATACATGTAAGCCTGTGACAACCAGAGGCAGTTTCCACTCACAACTTTATAATGGATTCAAAGCCACAAAATTCATTCTCATCCATACACCAGCCTTTAACTGACTTTGGAAACTGGTTATTGCATGTCTCATCTTTCCCAGTAATACCTACCAGCTTTTAAGCTACCTTCCACCTCTGTTGTAGGTAGCTGAAGTTTCCAAGAACAGGAAAATAGGCCTAGAAAACTCATCAGGGAGAAAGCCATGCCAGAATTCCTTTGTGTTTAAATAGTCTCCATAATGTCAGACACATCTATCTTCCTGTAACAGAGCTTGAGGGGTACAAAACCAAGTCTGCTTTGTCATTACAAAGTGTGGACCCGAACAGACATTTCCCTTAAAAAGTGCAGAGGATGCCTCTGTTCCTTCTTACTACCTGATAATTTCTTCTCATGTGCTTTTTGGTACACTTTGTACTTCCCAGCAGTTATTTTTAAATATATTGTGAAAATGTGCCATTTCATCTCCATCCAGTGTTAGGAAGAAACAATTAATATACAGTCCTTCCTTAATGTTGCTGCGTAAAGTTCACAGAGCTTGGCAGCTGATGTATCTGTAGTTTAACTCTGGAATGCAATTCTTGTATTGCATAATAACTAATGAAAACAAATGTTTTTTTCATTGCATGACACTTCTCTCACCATAACTAATTTAAACAAGCCATTGCTTCAGGAAATATGTAATAAAACCAAGTCAAGGCCTTTTATTTTGTAAATGTGAAAAACAAATCAGGGAGATGGAACAACAGCATTCATTGTCAGTGTCACATTTAACTTTTCATCCAAAGTGGCATTTTTGTCCTCAGAGACTTTAAGCAGCATATTAGGCATCTGACTTAAATTTCACTACACTAATGCTTAGCTAATTGCTGCTGGTGAGCATTGTGCCCGAGCTGGAAGCCTGCACTTGAAGCTAGGTACCATGCCAGCTCCCTCCTGATCCATTGTGACAATTAAATGCATGTCTGAAGCCCAGTTATATATTTTATTGAACTCTTGGAACCTTTTCTGTTCCCCTGAATCCAAACTTGAAGTAATTGTTCTTAGGTGTTACTTTGCATCCTGTTACATAAACAGCACTTTTGAATGTTGTTGGGAGAGACCAAATGGCCAAGGAATGGCGAGACAGATAACAATAAGGGTAAAAGTTTAAGGAACAGAGAGAAATCAGCCAAACAATGAAGCATTTGACAGCAATGATTTATTTAAGCCAATGCTGCTTCACATGTATGTTTTTCTTTTGTTATTTTTTAAATTATTTTTGGAGGGAGGCAAAGAATGTACAACAAGTTCGGTTTGAATGAAGGAATTCTGCATATATGTATTTATACTGTGGCTCTGTGATCACAAAGAACAGACCTGTGCCTGCTGGATCAAATAGCAGTACAAATTTTGGCCAGTAGAAACAAGTACAAGGTTACATGTGGACAGAAATGAACAGTGGTATCTTTTGGCATGCCATCCTCTATCCTAGAGTGCATCACATCCAGTGCTCCATTCATCTGCCCTTTACATTGCAGAATTTGCTATGTTGCATTAAGGTTTTATTTACTGGATGGCAAATGGTCTCTAGAAACAGTCTTAAGGGAAGTACCACACCACTGCCAAGCATCATTTGCATTTGGCACCGGACAGCAACACAACATACTCAATTCTCTTCCAAGAAGCTGCAGAGCAAGAAACTCTGCTGGGGAGGAGTTACACAGATATGAGTGGGGAGAACTTCAGGATGGGGAAGATGACACTGGTAAAGACCTGCATGTGGCTCACGCCTTACCTGGCACAGAAGACAACCAGCATCCTAGTGCAGATTGGTGGGCTTTTAGGAAAGAGCTGCTGTAAGTTGTTTGGAGGCAGGCAACACACTACAGTATTGCCAGCCAGTCTGGGAATGAACAATCACAAACAAACTGATTTGGGGGCTATGATTATGCTGGCAACCTCTGAATGACCGGTATGCAGAGGTCACAGTGAGCTTTGTCTGTAAGGGCTTCCCCAGCTGAGCTGGCACAGCAGAGGAGACATTTATTATCATCTCTCTTCCAATCCCACTGCAAAGCAGTTTCTTAGCAGTTTGACAGTAGTCTGCCAAAATGAACGCTGATCATGTTTTTGCACAGTCTTAGCTAGTGAAGAGGTATGTCCAGGTCAGTAAGCAGTTGATCCATTAGGATTGATGGAGTTCTCCGATTACTGGAGGTCAAGTCTGTCTCTCCTCACACATTCCTCCCCATACCCTTGCACGGAAGCCTATTTATTAGTCCCCTCAGTGACCAGGGAGACAACTGCAGAATGGCTGTGGAAAGTGTGATTCATTGCCTGAAGCAGGATTGGGGTTTGTGTCTGATCCCTACTTCTCTACTGGGATTCTGTTTAACATGGCCCACGTGCTACTGTAGGTAAGAGGAGCAGATGGCTTGGTACAGATAAGTGGGCAAATTCCTATGCAGTCAGCAGAAGCTGACATGAATTGCAGCTACTGTTCTCTGTGCATGGCAATGTGTTCATCTACAGAATCCAAGAGAGGGAGATCAGAGATTGCCGAGCAGATTAACTCAGGCAAAACTACAGATGAGCCCTTGTTGAGTCTGAAAATTATGCATGTGTTGGATTGCAAGAAATAACATGGTGTTTTCTGCATCTCCTGTTTTCAGTCCATACTATTCCTCAGTCTAGGCTTTTACTTCATTTACCTTTCTTTTTAGTCTTGCCTCAGCAGTGCTTTAAGAGGCCCAGATACTGCATATGGTATTTCCAGTTTTCCAGCTGAACAAAGGAAAAGCCAAGGACTTTTTGTAAAGACAGTAAGAAGCATGGCTTCTTTCACCTATTAAAGGACCAGAATCACTTAGTAAATGCTGGACTCTATAAAACACCTGCAATTTTGAAAGCAGGGAAAGAGTGTAAGAAGTGGATAGCACTGAGTAGCAAAGAACCTCACATATTCTGCAAGAGAATTCCCATTGCTCTCTGGAGCTTAGTCTGTGCTCCACCAGAGCATGATCATGTACCTTGTGTTATGGGCAGGAACCTTGTAACACACACTTATAAAAAACACTAACCCTGCTATGCAGACAGTTGGTTTAGCATCTGTTCTGAGGGCTTGGAGTGGAACAGAGCATCTCGTTCCAGGCACTGCTAGTAAAGACCTCTGAGGCACAGAGCACTCCCCAGACTCTACAGGTCCAGTGCTTTGGTCCTGATCTATTTTAAGTTGCACAACTGTTCACCACAGTCATTGCACTCAAGTTCTCATGTGACTTACTCTGGCTGGGGGTCCTTTTTCAGATAAGGAAGGGGTTACTCTGTGCTCTTACTCCAGTTGCTGAGAACAAAGGCAAATTGGCATCTGAAGCACACAGCAGGAGTCTGCCAACACCCAAATGAAAGTAAGGAACATCTATAAAGAAGGCAGTAATATGCAGGGATAGTGACTATTCAAGGATGATGACCTTTGAGATAACAAATGTATAAAGAGACAAAGGAACAGACTGCTAGAAATAGGATGGAGTGGGAAGTGTCTCTGAAAGAAGTGCAGTCTGGAAGAGATGTGGACAACTGGGCCCTCCTTCCCCTCCTAAACTGAACCTGATTAAAAATCTCACTCCAAAAATACTTTAAAATAAATGAGGAAGCAATAGAAATTTTGTGAATTACTTGCTGCTTTGTCCTGTAGTGCCAAGGCATTTTTACTTCAGCAGTGTATGACTTAAAATCAGGTTTATCTTCTTGTGGAGTCATAAGTTTTTTTAGACAACACAGTGAAATTCCTGCTACTCCCTTCTTTTTGGACAAAGCATTTTTCTTTTGCTGTGTTTTTTTGGTCAATCCTGGATAATTAAAAAAGCTGTATGATTTTTATTTTTTCCCTTCATATATTACTTGAAGACTGGAACTTTGAAATGCATTCTTTGCTGAAATGTATAGAGATTTCTGCTTATTCAGGAATTCTTTTAGCGTACCTAAAACTCCAGAGGAATTTGCTGAAGAACTTAATTTGATGGATCTGTGGTGTTTGCACTCTTGATATAAAGTTCCACTGTTATGTCAACCAGTTCATAGGACAGTAAGGTCATCCCATCACACCGAAGCACCATTTTGTAAAGACAGATGCTTTCTCTGTTGTAAGTCTGCACTAGCTTACCTTTATTTTCCTTCATAAAGGGAATTGCCCAAGTGGTAGCATTGATTAAGCCACACATCTTTGCAATGGTCATAATAGGAGGCACTGGAGCATCCCCTCCTGCACGTTTCCAGATCAGTGCATATCTCAGGTGCCATTCACTGATGACTTTGAGCTCACTGTAGGCCATCACTGAAACGGCAACCTCATTGCCGGCCTCATCTGACTGTCTGCCACTATTCATATACTTGCATTAACATGGGGAACCAGATCAGGAAGCTGAAAAAGAAAAGTAACCCAGCAAAAGAAAAACCATTGCAGTATCCAGCCTAATAATCTAAATTCTAAATTAAATAATTTCTAGCAGACACTGTTCAGTAGAGAACCACTAACCTACTGGGTGACATGGAGCAGCTTTCTGTTCCCCTGTACAGCTGTCCACCCTTCCTCTTTTTCTGTTTACCTTGTGTATTAGATTATGAGCTCCTTGGGGCCGGTGTGTTTGCATTGTGTGCTCTAAACATGCAGGTGTAAATGTATGGCAAATCAGATGTACTTACGATAACCCAGGATATTCTTTAAAATTAGGTGATAGGATATCTTACAGACCAAATCTTACTGTGACATTAAAGCATTTGTGTGTGGAGTCTCATATAAAAAGCATGGGGTTTGCAATTAAGAATTACAGTTCTTCAGGTTTTCTAAAGCTGAATATTGCAATACCAGTTAAAACTACGGGCTTGATGGTCCTTCTACTTACACTATTTATAACAAATTCTAAGTATGCATTAACATAGAATTATAGCAAATTCTAAGTATGCATTAAAGAGGAAGCTGAAGCTTTTACAGCGTCCAGAAAAAAAAAATAAAATCACACAGATAAGGTGAGTTAAGGAAGATAGAAATGGCTTTTAACACAGCTATGGTTCTACATCCTCCGGTACATTTAAGCATATGTTAACATTCTGCCTGTTTATTCAGACATAAAGAAACAAGAAACGTTTAAGAGAAATTATTCAATGGCTGGTATTTCCTAAAAGGAAAAGGACTTAAAACTTTTTTCCCCCCTTTTAGCTATACCAGTAGAAACTGCCAAACAAAACGCAAACGTTGCTTTGGTTCTGACTTCGTGTGGAGGCCATATTGGTTTTCTGGAAGGAATATGGCCGAGGAAGTGCACTTACATGGACAGAGTCTTCAAGCAGTTTGTGCAAGCTATGTTTGAGCATGGAAATAAAATCTTTAGCATGTAGCTTTGGACCACTATTATAGCACAGTGACACATTCTGACAAGGGCAGTTAAGCTTAGTGCACAGATTTTAACTCCTGTAAGCCAGCAAATGGATAAAGTCCATTACTACATGCAAAAATATTTTTGCCTAAGATTTTGTAGCAAGAAACTAAATATTGTGTTGTCACTTTTATATTTATTTTTAATATGCCTTACTAAGAATGACCTTAAATGAAACAGCATTCTGCATACATCAAATTGCACTTAACCAAAACTATCAAGTAGAGAGATTGTAATTCCTCAGGATTTTAATTTAAACCAGTTTGTATTTAGATGGCTTTTAATATTAGAATGGTGACACTCAAAATAGCTTATATTATCCTATCACACATAGTGCAAGTTGGCCCATTCCTTAGGGCACTGATAGTGAAAATCTTAAAATATGAAGACAAAAGGAGGGAACAAAAAGAAGCACTGATTCTTCAAATAAATCAAAATTTCAGCATGTTATTCCATAGCATTAGACTGATACCTGCTTTTGCTGTTCTGCCCTGAGAGTATTCAGAGTTAGGGCTGGTTATTGTTTTTTAGACTATGTCAATGCCATACTTGTCTTATATGATTATTTTTAAAGAGCTAATTTATAGTCTTTACATATAACCAAAAGATTCCTTTAAAACAGTACTGTAATAACTTATGTAATTAAAAGATGTCTTGCATTTCAAAGTTTATGTAAACCTGGGTGTTGTCATATAAGTAATACATACTTCATATAACTGGTAAACTTGATAACTCAACCTGCTATGTTTATATTACTCTGCAAGAACATTTCAGTTTTAAATAATAAACTTTAGAGCATCAGGAAATTATTATATAATCTGCTTTAAATTAAAAAATAATCCAAGCCATTCGTCTCTGCTATTGTTTCATATAATTTCTGAAAAGAATGCAACAATCTGTTTAAAGAAAGCTGGGCAGCTTACAAGTGTGTGAGGCTGGCTGAGGCATCACTGTCCTCCTCAGCCCTGACACACAGTGACAGCCAATGTGGGCCCTTGAGGAAAAAGGACAGTGAATATATTCTGAAACTGTTGGGAAGTCCGAGTTTAGGGCATACTGAAATTTTAAAAAGGCTCTTAAGCAGCTTCTGTGGAGCTCTCACCTTCTGCTGACCACTGATTTGGGCCCAGACACACAAGAGAAGTCAGTAAAGATGCCTCTGCATTTTTATTTTTATCTTTTGAGCAGGGTCAGCACAAGAAGAAAATGCGGTTAAAAAAAGCAAGTCAGGTCTTTTGTCTCAAGCAGTACGTGAACACTCCTCTTGTAAGGCATGTTTCCTAGTAACAGCAAAGGAAGAACAAAAATACTTTTTGTCTTTAGAAGAAATTGGGACATGCTATACGAGAGCTGTTTTGTAAGGTGGATGGTTGAATTAAAAGAATTAGAAAGTGCTTTCAAATTTTGACTTTTAAGACAAGCCCAAATAATGAACTTTAACTTATTTTTTCTTTAATAAGGAAAATAAGAAAAGTGACTTGCAAAAGCCAAATGAAGTTTTATGCATGCTACTACAATACATGAAATCAGCATATTAGTAGGGTGCCTTATTTATTCTTGTATTCATTTCCAGGTTTTATGTTCATGCAAAAACAATGAGCAATAAACAGTGTATTTAGCATTATATTTGTAAAGTTGTTTGGGTACAGTACTGTTCAAAACTCAACATAAAGTATTCATAGAAATAAAACCACTTACACTAAATCATACCTACCGTTTAAATAAAAGTAATATGATTAATGGCAGAATTTTTGTCTCTCTGCACTGTCTTACTTAATTTAGGTCCAGTCCCATATACAAATTCCTATGACACATTTATCTTTAAAGGTATATCTAGCAAAAATCTGTAAAGCTGTTTTTTCCTCCCTCCCCAGATATAGAGTATTTGTCCTTATACTCTATTAGGGAGAATGCACTGTTGAAAGTACAGTGTACAAACTGGCAACAATCTTACTATGGATATCTTCAAGCTTTCCCAGTCAGATTTTCTGAAACAAATGATGCAGTCACTTACCTCCGATCTCGCAAGGGACACACAAGCTATGAACAAGTTCCATAAACATTTTTGCTATGTAACATTTTGTACCTTGTACACAGAGTTTCACAAGTGAGCCAAAATTCACAGTGTGCCCTCTATTCAAAACAGTGGGAATTTACAGGGTGTTAATTTGGGTTTCCATGTGATCTAAGTATCCAGACATCAACAGGAATATGAAACATTGAAGGTGGGCGGAAATTGTTAGTTATCGTTGCACTCACTACTGGAAAGACAGAGTAGAATGAAATGAAATTCCAAGCCACAAGGGCTGCAGACACCTACCTCTTAAAGAAAACTTCCTTCCTAGTTCAGAACCCTATAGTAGCTGAAGTTGGTGAGGACCTCTAGAGATTGTCTAGTTCAACCATCCTGCTCAAAACAGGACATATTACTATGTGCTCCAGAACATCCACCTCTTCTCCCTTTGCCTTTGGAGCCAATGCATGGTACTGTTCTTTTTATCTGTGATGCCTTCAGTACCCCAAGAGCCATCTGTGCCCTCAGCTGTCTTAGTATCAGATCATAAAGACCAAGATTTTAAGATGTAATTTATTATGTCTGCTCTTGGCTTAAAAAAAAAAAAAAAAAGGCTTGGAGAACTGAAAATTTCAAATAGCAAAATATGGCTCAATGACTATATACTTAGAAACTAATTCATGGCATGTATTTCACACTGAACAGAAGAATTAATGCCCTTTTTAGAAACCAAGACACATAACAGTCCAGTTTAAAAGACTTAGCAGGAAGGGCTATGGAGGACAGTCCACAACTCCACAGGAGCTGATGTCAAGAAAATGTGAATAAATCAGAGGTAACTCCAGGTGGGTCAACACGGTACTGTCAATATGGCACCGAGTGTCACCCTTCACACACTAACCTGCTGACTGCTGCAGGATGCAGTCACTCTGAGCTGTAGACTCACCATTCCTCTGAAAAAAATTCTCACATTCAGCATTGGAGCAAAGTGGACAAGTCCCAGGCCAGTTTTTTCCTGTCTTGCTGCAAAACGAAAAACACCAAAACAAAACCAGCTATTCAAATTCCACACACCCCGGTTTGAAGATGGCCTCTCAACTAAATGCTCTGTAAACATCTTTAATTCCAGGCAGTCAGGGTACCCTCCAATCCCTGTTGTCCCATGTGCCATCTGTTTACACAGGAATTTCAGAGATTTGCCTCTTCATGTACAACTCCTATAACTACCTGGCTCATGCCAATGACTCACACCTGCCAGGAAGAGGACTTTTAGTCCTGCATGTGGTCCTGCATGAGCAAGCACATTGTACTTCTCCCCAGGCCTCTTCAGCTCAACACATCATCCCTTGAGGGAAAAAAAGGAAACATTTGTTCCGCAGATCATCTGAGTTGCTACCACACACAGGCACCTTTCAACCTGTGCCACTTGCTGCAGTTCTCTTCCCTGGATGCCAGCTGGTCAAAAAATGCTTAGAATGCTCAAGGCAATGAATAAGAAAGGGGAAGGTATAAAAAAGCTCAAGAGACTCTCCCTGGGGGCTTACCACTGACCTCCAGCAATACATGCTGGGTAGCCCCCACAACGGGCTAGTGGTGATTCTAGCCAGCCAGCAAAATAACTCCTGTAGCAAATCTGCTGTGGAATATCTCACCCACATTTTTTTTCCTGGGGTAGTGGTGGTGGTGGTATTTTTTTTTAAATTTTCATTCCAAAAGAAGAAGAGGAAAAATCTGCCAATCAGTTCTTCATTGGCCAACATCTCTTCCTCTGAGGGATCCAATTTTCCTGCCTCATTTCTTCTACTGGAGATGCAAAAATCATCCCTTCTCTTCTTCCTGGATGATGATAGGACTTTTTGAATCTGCTGAAGGGAGGGAAATCAGGGCCCTCTGTTGTCTCAGCTGCTTCTCCAGCTCCTTAAAGGTTCTATATATGTAGCGATTAGAAACTCACTGGTTTAAATGAGCTTCGCATGTAGCCTTACCTCACCTGTCTGAGGCATTCTGAGGGCTAGCAGCGCTTGAAAGGTTAATTACCGGTGAAAGGTTTAAGCAGCTACTCCCTCTTGGTTGTCTGTCACTGCTTCCCTGCTCAGACGAGATGTCTGATAAGCAATAGGGCAGGCTGAGAGTGTGTTTTCGTGTCAAATGGGGCTGCAAGATCTGCGTGCTAGCAGGACATCCGGGACTGAGTTGGGATCAAGAGCTCAATCCTGTAACTCTGAAGCCCACCCTAAGGCTGCAGTTCCAGAAGCAGCTGTCAATGTTAGCAGCTCCCTCCTGCCAAAAGGGGAAAGCTTGTCCTTCCTCCTCCCTGCTTTTTCTTATCCTCCCTGATTCCAGTCATATGGTCCTCTACCTTTCTTACTCTGGCAGCATATGATTCAGTTTTTCCATTGGGTTATTTTTTTTGCTAGCTCAGTAAGTTAAATTTGCTTGCCTATGTGAGTCCCTAAGGTGGATGTAGGCTGGCATGAGGTAAGGAGCTGGAGAACACTGCTGAGAGTGGGGAAAGAAAGTGGAGAAAACAGAGACTTCCTGGTTTTGGTGACAGTCATTTCCCAAACCTGTAGCCCAGCAAGGCACTCTCTGCAATTAGTGGGATGATCCATGCATCAGCTGAGTTATTGCTTCCCTGAAAAAGGTATAACTTAGAAGCCAGTAATTTTTCACTTAGCTGCACACAAGAGGCACTCAAGCAGTGTTACAGCACTGGTAAATTAACAAAAGACAAAATTAACAAAAAGTCCTTTTGGGATCAAATCTGTCCTATCCACATACTCCAGCTATGTGAATGCAGTTTCTCCTCTCAGTTCTGCCTAAGCACTCTTGTTCATATTCACCACAACTTCCAAGGACAGTAAATTTGTTACGTTTGTTTTCTTTCAGCAGTGACATTTGCTAGCAAGTTCACACTGACATCAGTGCTTCAAAATGCTGCCACCTTCTGTGGAAAAGTGGAAATTTACTGGTATTCTAGCCCATGAACTATAATTTTCCAAATTTTGGAATTGAATGCTTTACAAGAATGCCTGCTGCTTTACTACTTCCCTGCTGCACAGCAAATTACTGTTTCATGGAAGGATATGAGAAAATCTAGGTTCACTTGCTTCGTGTTCCTAAGAAATAGGGATGAGAAAACATAATGCTAAATTTATGATGTTAATGGTAACATAAAGAAATGCTTTCATTACCCTCCAGAAAATTTACAGCCATCCCAGTGATTAAAATATCCTTGATCTGGAAAGGATTCTGTTGGTCACTGTAGGAGAGCAGGAAACCACATGTTGCTGCATTCATTGTAAAGTCACAGCGGATTATCATGCATTAAGGAGGAGCTGCTACAGGGAGTTATAAATAACATCTCTCCTATCAGCTTTTTAAAAACCTGCAGCTGCTGAAAATTTCCATTTGTCCAGTACAAACTGTGCTTCCATGGAGTATGTCCAGGTCTTACTGAGGAAGGCAGTTCCCTGTTTCAGTTAACAAAGAGACAAAAAACTTTACAGGCAGAAAAAAATATCTACAGGTAATTTGATCTATACACAAACAAATTTATGCTATTCAGAAAACTTAACAGACAAAAACTTCAGACAACTAATCCATAAATGTGGTAGCTGTAGGAATCACTAAAATGTTTGGAAGGTTATAAAATAGACTTCAAATGTTTATTATAAAAATAACCTCCTTTTAAAGGCTTCAAGCATTAACAAACAAATATTTACTGATCCAAGTGCTAAAATACTCCAGTGGTCTTTGTCAGATCAGTGAAGTGTAACCAGAAATCTGTACAGGAAATCAGAGATCTCTGGGAGAAACCCTGTCACATACCATTCAAAACCTTTTCTTCTAACATCTTTTGTGGTTACAGGCCAAGATTCATCACGCTGTTCTCTAGTCATTCTGATACAGTGGTGTATGCACATCACTATGTGAATTCATACTGGGGTCAGCCTTTGTTGGGGTAAGGTAGGTTAGCTTAGTGGTGGTCGAGGAGGCAGAGACAACTCAGGCTGCAGCGTGATCAGAAGGCTCACCGAAGACAAAGGACTTCATTTTTAGTAGCAGTTTCACTTTTATCCACTCCTGTATATAACATGCCAGTACACTATTGGTCAGTAGTTCACCTAACATACATGGAAAGATTCTACTGGTTCCAAGGCATCCACATTTTATAGGAGGTTCTCTGGTCCTTAAGGATCATAGAATCATAGAATCATAGAATCGATCGGGTTGGAAAAGACCTCTGAGTTCATCAAGTCCAACCCTTGGTCCAACTCCAGTCCATTAACTAGACCATGGCACTCAGTGCCACATCCAATCTGCGTTTAAAAATCTCCAGGGATGGTGAATCCACCACCTCTCTGGGCAGCCCATTCCAATGCCTGATTACTCTCTCTGTGAAGAATTTTTTTCTGATCTCCAACTTAAATTTCCCCTGGCAGAGCTTGAGCCCGTGCCCCCTTGTCCTATTGCTGAGTGCCTGGGAGAAGAGACCAACCCCCACCTGGCTAGAACTTCCCTTCAGGTAGTTCTAGACAGTGATGAGGTCACCTCTGAGCCTCCTCTTCTCCAGGCTAAACAACCCCAGCTCCCTCAGCCTCTCCCCATAGGACTTGTGCTCCAGTCCCTTCACCAGCCTTGTTGCTCTTCTCTGGACCCGCTCCAGCACCTCAATATCTTTCCTGAACTGAGGGGCCCAGAACTGAACACAATACTCAAGGTGTGGCCTCACCAACGCAGAGTACAGGGGAAGGATCACTTCCCTGGTCCTGCTGGCCACGCTATTTTTGATACAGGACAGGATCCCATTGGCCTTCTTGGCCACCTGGGCACACTGTTGGCTCATGTTGAGCTTCCTGTCAATTAGTACCCCCAGGTCCCTTTCTGCCTGGCTGCTCTCCAGCCACTCTGTGCCCAGCCTGTAGCGCTGCATGGGGTTGTTGTGGCCAAAGTGCAGGACCCGGCACTTGGCCTTATTGAACTTCATCCCATTGCAATCAGCCCATCTCTCAAGTCTATCCAGATCCCTCTGCAGAGCCCTCCTGCCTTCCAGCAGGTCGACACTCCCTCCCAACTTGGTGTCATCAGCAAATTTGCTGATGATGGACTCAATCCCCTCATCTAAATCATCAATAAAGATGTTAAACAGGACTGGACCCAACACAGACCCCTGGGGAACACCACTGGTGACGGGCCGCCAGCTGGATGCAGCTCCATTCACCAGCACTCTCTGGGCCCGACCCTCCAGCCAGCTCCTAATCCAGGAGAGGGTACACTTGTCTAAGCCATGGGCTACCGGCTTTTCCAGGAGTATATTATGGGAGACAATGTCAAAGGCCTTGCTGAAGTCCAGATAGACCACATCCACAGCCTTCCCCTCATCCACCAGGTGGGTCACCTGATCATAAAAAGAGATCAGGTTGGTCAGACAGGACCTGCCCCTCCTAAACCCATGCATTCATTAATCACCTCAGACCTTAAGAGATACACACACACACTGTCACCCCGACAAATTCAGTCAAATAAACTGAGACTGTGTCTATATTGGCAAGTAGAACATGCTGGTAGGAGTGGATATGCACAGCAAAGCTACTGAATGTCCAGATCCTGACACACATACTATATGCATTTCAGGTAGGACCTACTTCAGGTTAGCCCTAGCCAAGCCTAGCCCTAGTGGATGGAACACACTGGGTATGCATGAGGTACCTCTACATTAATATTCTAATTAACATCAGTAGCTCATTTTTGAAGACAATCTGATCACTCTCACTTGTCATGCTGGATCTTGGAGTGTGCATAATGGATTCCTTTTGAAGAACACCAAACCCTCAGTTACATCCCCAGAGCATACCCAACATCTTCCAAGCCTAGCAGTGACCACATCCATAGGACTACACTAAAGATAGTCTGGGCTGGCACATCAGTGGTGTGGATGTCAGATCCTCAGCTCCCCTTCTTTTGTTCAGAACTTCTCCTATTTGCCATCACAGACAAGCTCAGACACTGAAACATCCTGAGGCAAAGAAGCCACAACATAAGGTTAGGTGAGGTATAAACACATTATCAGTGTAGAAAGGTCTGAAATATCCAAGACCATGGCAAAAATCACAAATACATGGTTATGCTATAGAATGAGTTGTGAAACAGAATACACATAATAAACCAGCTAACTGATACCTACAGGGTTACTGCCAAACAAAGGAAAGCAAAACAAGTTGAACGAGTGCACTCGAAAAGTCAATGCTCTGGAGAAAAGAGTGGACATGGCACTGGACCAAGTCACACCCAACAATCCTCTTTAGGGTCTGAGACACAGACAAGTGTCTGTCCGGCTTTTACAGCCAAGTGTCACATGCTGTCCCTGTTCTGCACCTGTGCCAAGGGGGCTGACTGCTGTTTGCACACTTAACACGCAGCTGAGCAGCAGATATCCAGTAACTCCAGAATGTATCTCTGCATCTTTAAAGATGTTTCCAAAGGTGGTGTTAGAGAAGATCACTTCTAGTACGGCACCAAACCTATTTTGGGTTTCCCAACATGCTTATGAGAAGGGGCCTGCAAACACTTGAGGAAATGCTGCTGCGAGCACATACTGTTTTGACACCACCAGGGGCTTGGGGAGACTCAGAATCACAGAATGGGTCAGGTTGGAAAGGACACCAATGGGTCATCTGGTCCAACCTCCCTGCTCAAGCTGGGTCATCCTCCAGCAAATGGCATAGAATTGCATCCAGACAGTTATGGAGTATCTCCAGTGAGGAAGACTCCACCACCTCTCTGGGCAAGCTGTTCCAGGGCTCGGTCACTCACACAGTAAAGTTCTTCCTTGTGTCCAAGGGGAACTTCCTATGCATCAGTTCCTGCCCCTTGTCCTATTGCTCGGCCCCACCGGGAAGAGCCTGGATCCATCCCTCCTGGCACCGCCCCTTTAGATACTCATAGACACGGCAAGGTCGCCCTCGGTGGACTCTACTTTGGCTTTCCCCGCGGCTGCCAGGCCCTGAGGTGTCACTGACATAGGGCCGGCCGCCACTGTGTCCCCCCTGCCGCCTTCCCGGCTGGTTTTTGGCAGGCAGGGAGCGAATGGGAGCGGCGGCAGGGACACCTTCCACTAGGCCAAGCTGCTCAGTGTCCCATCGAGCCCGGCCTTGAACACGTCCAGGGACGGGGCATCCACTTCTCCGGGCAACCTGTTCCAGTGCCTCAGCCACCTCACAGAGAACTTCTTCCTAATCTAGACCTACGTTCAGTTTGAAGCTCCCCCCCCCCCCGGCCCTGCCACTACAGCTGTTGTAAATATCCTCCAGTCCCTAGATGCATTTTTTAATTAGTACTGTCTCTGGATTCCTTGCTTAACATTCCCATACGGCAGCCGCTCTGACACAGAGCCGCGCGCATGCGCACGGCGCCGCTCGCCCCTCCCGGCTCCGATTCCCGGCGGA
>VWZD01004587.1:15781-126715 GCA_013396695.1 Sakesphorus luctuosus | reverse complement strand
GGTGCTGCGAGACCCCCGCGCCCTGTCCAGCAGGTGGGCATCCAGCCTCAGCCCCTGCCTTAGGGACTGAAGGGTGTGGGACTCTCGTTTATCTGGTTTTTGTTTGCTTGAGGTTTTTTTCTCTCTTTTTTTTTTCCCTCTGTACTTCTTGCACCAAAATCTTCGATCGTTTGTGCACTTCGGTGTCTGCCCTTCTTTCCATGATCTGACTTTAAACTAGCCGGTGACTACTCCAGGGCAGAGACTGCCAGTTCTGGAATGTCTGGAAAAGACTTTGCTCTGTTGTGCAAAGTATTAGTAGGAAAGAAATTGCTGTTAAAGAGCTCTGTGGGAGGAGGGTGTATTTGTCAGTGTCCTGAGAAGCAGCAATGCTGCTGAGGGAAGGATTGTACTTTCTGGTTTGTACTTGAAAGTCTTTCCCGAGTGTGCCATGTCATGTGCCTGAGAGCTCTGTATCTCTGTCTGGAAACAAGCCAAAGAGGTCCAGGTGTATGCAGTGTGTGTCACGGTGTTCTCAAATTCTGGGAGTCAGTATTGCCTTCTAGAAGACCAAAGGCTTATTTAGCAACTCCAGCTATTATTTCCAGGGTGAGTGGCCATAGCGCAGCTCTGACCGACTGTCTTGGATTAAGTGGAAACCTGTACGGGCTTGTGAGGTGTCATGGAGCTCATGAGCTGTTAGAATTCAGGCACAAAAATTCTGTTACCTGCTCCTCAGGGAGAGATATGGAACTGGCACCACGAAAAGTGCTATTAGAGGTTTCCTCCCTGAGTAGAATTAAAACATATATCTCAAATACTAGTTGCTTATCGTGCAGCTTCTTTAAAGGTCAGAAGACAGCACCAATGTCTGGAATATGAGGTTTTATCAGTTTTTTAATCAAAATTGTCAGTTTGCATGGTTAGAAGTGCTTTGATAAATGAGTGGACAAGTGAAAATGAGATTAAGGACAATTTAAAGAAAAGTGTGGTTTACTTTTTCCTTTTAGGTAATGAATAATTATTAAAAGGAGCTGAATGTAAGTATTTTTCAAATTGTTAGAGAAAGACATGGAAGTCGTATTGTAGTTGTAATGAACTGAAAGTGTCTGGTCTGTGTTACACAACTGGTAACTTGAAGTTCCTGTTTGACCTTAATAATCTGCCAGATTTAATATCAGGTCAGGTAAGGTTTGAAAAGCAGTATAGTTTTGTTGCAGAAATATTTCATTATCAGTGACAAAAATTAGTAGGTAATTCTTGATCAAAGTGTGATGTGGAAGTTCTGACCCTTGACTCTTCCAGTAAACTAAATTTTTAGAAGTTACTAGTGAAACTTTGCTGAGCAATAATTGTTTATGCCATAATACAATAAACGTCTTTGAATAAGAGAACTGAAAAGTTTCAGAACTCAGAAATACATATGAAAGGGCTGATCAAATCTGGGAAGGTTTTTTATGAAGGATCTCTGCTAGTTTTCAGACTCTTGTGCAGAATAACTTCTGCATTGTTAACATCATTTCAGTTCTCATGAGGACTGTCTTTAACTACCCAAGTCAGTGTGTCAGATTATGCTTCTTTCTAGGCTTTCCATTTCTGATTTGTAGCTTAAGTCATATTAGAAGGATCAGTTGTAGGTATTTGCTGATGTCTGTGAAGTTCTGTTGTAGCAGCCACAAAACTTAGTAGAGTCTAATGGATTTATTTTCTGTTGCTGTGAGACACAGGATTTGACAGTGGGCCCACTTTTTTGTTGGCTGTAACAGGAAAGGGAGCAGCATACTGTTTTCTGGGAAAAAATGAAAAGCTGAGAAACGTCCTTTTGAATGGTGCTACCACCTTTCAAAAGGTAAGAGGGTAATGTTTAAGACAGCAAAATGCCAAAAATTGTTGGATATGGAAATAACTGTAATTTTTAGGTTGTTTTTTATTGTTTGTTTTTTAATTCCATATCAAAGAAACTTTAAGCAGTGTTTGAGGGATATAAGAAGGTGGGAATTCAGAGTCTGAGGAGGAAATTAATAAATGTTTACTGCATAAACACTTTTTATTCTTCATAGGTGGCATGAAACATCCTGTTTGTAAGCATATGCATAAGGAATGCTCTTGGCACACCTTGATAAGTTACTTTGGCCTAAACATCGATTGCCTCTTGTAAAAACCTGTAAGTAAAATAAGTGTAATTTGATTTGAGATTGCTTTGATTTCCGATCACAGTTGTCATTATCTGCCTATAAAGGAAAAGACAATACATGACAGTGAAAAGTTACAGGATTTGACAAAGACTCTAAAAGCTGAATCAATTGTTGTGTTTTACAGAAATGGCAGCTCAGAAAAGGAAGTCTACATTAGTAGAACCTTCTGCTAAACGTCCAAAGCTGGACAAGAACAGCAAACAGTCATCGTCGAAAAAGGAAAAGGAGGTGTCGGATACAAAACATGGCTCAAATAAATCAAAGCCAAATCAGTGTGCAAGGCAGGAGAAAACTGTACTCAAAACCTCTGTCAAATCAAACAGGTCAGTGACAAAAAATTGTGTAATTGTTTCACATTATCTTTGTAAATTACATTAGCACAGAAAAAATATAAGCAGAGGGAATCTGAGTTAAAGATACAGCTAAACAGTTAAATAGTACGAGTAGGGAGATCAACCTTAAATCAGTAAGAATGCTGTCTGCTGTATAATCTCTCTCTGGAACTCTGTGTCTTGAAATGCAGAAAGACTTCCTTCAAAGAGGTTTCTGAAGCAAAAATTGAGCTAATACTTCATTTGAAAGCCACAAGTGTGAATGATTAAAAACTTGTAGAGATCTTAAAAAGCATTCATTTGGGGTTCATAGCTCTGTCTTGCCATGCATAAAAACCATTAAGCAAACACTTTAGAGTAACCAGGTAGAAGAGACCTGTTTTTAGAACGATTCAAGGAAAAATTCTTCTAAAATTGTTGAGAGTGTAAGATCTCGNAAAAAAAAAAAAAAAGGAGACAGAGGTTATTAGGAGTAAAAGAATCTTATGACAAATTCTACTTTCTGTATGCTGAAAATAGTCAAATAATTATCTTTCAGTGACAACACCAATGAACCTGAACTCGAAATGCGCATGACTACAAGATCATCAGCGTTCAGCTCAAATAATAAAACAGTATCTGGCAAAACAGTCCAGCAGCAGCAGCCTAAATCTGCAAAAAAGAAGGATGTGTGCCAGAAAAAATCTGTGCACGAAACTCCTAAGTCAAAATGCATAATTGCACCAAATGAACCAGTAACGAGGAGATCACAGAGACTGCAGCAGTTAACACAGGTACATGTCCCAGCAAGATCCCTGCGCAACAGAGAAGTTAAAGAAGAAAAAGCTTCGGAAGTTAAGCAGAGTAGCCAGGCAAAAAGAAACAGTCACAGTGTTCCAGCAAAAGCACTGAAATCTGCTGGAGAAAAAACGGAACAGAAAAACACAAAGATAAAGCCAAAACATACAAATGAGGGTAAAGAAATACATGCAGAAGCGACCAGCTCTCTAAAAGAGAAAAAATGTAAGGGAGACAATAAAAAGGATGATTCCAACAGCTTTCAGTGCAGTCTTCAAGGGTCCTCATTATGTCCTGATGAGAGTCTTGAGGAAGTTAAGAAAGACCAAGCAGCCCCTGTGTCTCCTAATCCTAGCAACACAAAGAAAGTGGAAACTGGTTCTCTTAAGCCAAATTCTAAGACAGGATCTAAGGAAAAGCAACAAATGCATCAGAACATAAAACCCAGTGCAAAACCAAAAAATACTTCACAGCCATCTGTAAGTGAAACAAGTGCAGCTGATCAACCAGAGAATGATCCGAAATCCAAAAGGGTGAGCATCCTTGAACTTTGTGAAGAAATTGCAGGTGAGATTGAGTCCGATACAGTAGAAGTGAAAAAAGATTCCCCTAATGCCGAGGACAGCAAAACAGAAGAAAAGCACGATGACCTGCAGCTGCAACAAAGTGAAGTGCTTACTCAGAAAGAACCTAGTCAAAGTACTCAATGCAAACGTTTTTTCCCTAGCAAAAAAGGAATGCCCATCAAATGCACTCTGAATGGTAGAAATAACTCTTCAAACAAAAACTCTAAATGGACCAAAATCAAATTGCTGAAAGCTAGTAACATGAAGCAAAGTAACTCAAATTCTGCAAATGCCTCCAAGCTTTCTTTTTTGAAATATTTCTCAGAAGTTTCAGAGGCAAGTCAAATAGCTGCAGAAGAAGAGCTTACGAAGGCACAAGGCAAGCTGTCAACAAGAGTCTCTGAGAATGAAAATACAACTTGTATAGAGGAGAAATCAGATCCTTCATCTGAAAGAGCTGGAGCTCAAGAAGTGGCATTAGAAACAAAACAGCCCACGAGGAAAGGTGCTGAAAATGGTTTGTTGCCTAATTTGACAAAACATTTATGTGAGCCAAGACCAGAGGAGGTAAGTTATTTTAATTATGGTGTATGGTGGGAGGGTGTTCTAAATCTGTTCTGTTTTCTGAGAATCCCATGCTCAGAAACCTTGTTTTAACAATGACTTTATTTTACAGTAACTTAAAATTTCCAAATGTTTTAAGATTTACTGCTGCATTGTCATAGATGGGATGATAGTAAGCTGAAAAATGAGTTGATTGCACACTCCTGAATTCTGTTGTTAGCTAAATGTTAATAAAATTTTCTGCTGGACTCAGAGGTTCTACAGATTCTTATGGATGCTTTTTCATGACTTAAGTTTCCATAGCTATTCTGTTCTAAAAAGGTGTATTAAAAGAACACTTTTTTTCCCTCTCATTTCCTTATCTGAGTTTCTATTAAAATTTAAGATTTTAAGGACAACTGTGTTCTAGAGGAAGTATTTTACTAGCTTCTATATAAAATGAAAAAGATTTGTTTAAAAATCAATACTACAAACTTCAGTATGGACTAACCAATCAGTGGCATTTTGTCTGCTTAAAATAATGTAGAAATGAGAAAACTGGTGCTGTATTCAAGAAGTTAATACTTAGTTAAATTAGTGATTTTGTTAATAGGTTAAAAGCATTAAATAGTTTGGGGTTTTTTATTTAATGTTTCCTGTTTTGTTTAGAACTTCCGATTACATTTGGAATCAAGTCCAGAAAGTTCACCAGTAAAATGTGTTACAGCTCCTAGACCACCAAAACCATTGAAAAAAGAACCCAGAGAAAGTGACCCTCAAGGTAACTGCTCACTGGTAGCTTCTCCACTTCTTTCTACCAGTTCTACAGGAAACATAAGTCTTCCTTTAAGAGAAATGTTTCATAGAGTAAGGTACAGCTGGCGCAGAACTACACTTTCGGAACTGGAACTGTTCACCAGGGTTTTTGTATTGCTCTGTGTCACACCCAGGGCCACTTTAGTAGCACCAAAATGTCCTTTGATCTCTGGGCAGTGAAATGGGAAAGAGAAGGGAAACGCAACCAAATTCTTTCCTTTTGCATGTAATAAAGCAGTAAAACTTGTAGTAAAACTTGCATATTTCACTTGGCTTCTCCTGGCTTGGTTTTTATTAATTCTCCGTTCTGATTCCTTTGAATAAGTATCTGCATTTCTTCCTTCTAAATTGTTCTACTTGATCTTGACCAAATTATTAATTGAGTAATCACTTTCCTGTTTTTATCACGTTGTGTTCATTTATCAGGATGTGAATGCAGTTTGTCCAAGCTTATGAAGAGTGCGATGTGACTATTTTGACAGAAGTACATTTGACTAAGAAATATTATCACTGGTCACTAACATGTCTCTCCATCAGCTTTCTTTGTTCTATTTTTCGCACTGGTGGGGTTGTTTTGGGGTTTTGGTTTGGGTTTTTCGGTCTGAACCGTATTTTGAGTGCACTGTTTTAACTATTTAGCTTTACTAAATATAGTTGGAGTTTTCTTTACCTGCCATTGTAGAATACTTTTAAAGGGCAGAATGGTCTACTTGTACTGTTAGAGAATGTGTAAAGTTTTTTCTTTCATTTGCTATTCTTGTTGTTTCTTTTCCTTAAGCGTTATAGAACATGCCTCAGATGGGGGCATACTATACATTTATGATTCTAATACTGTACATAGAGCTACTTATGTGTATGTCTGTATAAACATATTTAAACTCCTATGTAGTTTCCCTGCTGGCTTGTTTAGCTGCTGGCAAACTGCTCTGTAGAACTGCTCTGGAAATGCTGAAGAAAATCATGTTTTTTAAAGTGTTGTGGAGAAACATCTGAAGGCTGCCTGAGGGTTGCATCTTTTTTTGTTGGCCACCAACAAATTACAACATTATCCTGAATATGTTTTTTGTGAAGCACTGTGTAGCTCAAATTCCCTTTACAACTACAAACCTTTTAATGAAGTTGTAATCTTTGATTAATTGTAGATTTGGCTCCTCCGCAGTTGACGCAAACTTCACTTACAAATCAAACTTCTGAAACTGAGAACAGGTATAGTATTTCATATATTTCGAAATTACAGTAACCTTCCATAGAGTTACAAGAGGATTTATTATAAGACTAACTCTTGTCTTCCAGCCTCAATTTGCAGTTTCAAATGAGTGGCTTGTCCTTTGTAAAAGCAGACTTTCATTTTGCCCCATAGTTAAGGGATGTTTTTGTTTTGCTAAGAAAATCATTAAACAAGATATTTTTAACTGCACGTTTATTTTTAAAAGTATTATTTAAGAGATGAGAAAACATTTATAGCGGTCTCTTCCTTAAATGACTTAACCAGAGGGTATGGGAAGCGTTTACCACATGATTTTCACTTACTGAATTATTTCACTTATATCCAGAGGAGTCCATGAAATCCTGTGAAATCTTTTTAGGTGGGGAAGAGGGGATTTAATTTGAAATTGGTTTGTGATTACTGTGAAATGAAGGTGTTTGCAGCAGCCGTGTAAAAAAAAAACCAAGGGTCTTAGTACTAATTAATTTTGTTTTGCAGTTCCAATTTGCGTTTTATCACTGGTCCTGTTGACTGCTGTAGTTTTTGAACAGTTCTGACATAGTCTCTGATTTTACCCACTTACAAGATAAAGACAATTTCTTTGTACCTGATACTTTGAAGAACAAACTAGTTGGTACAGTAGTTAGTATCCTGATACTGCTTTCTGTGTTCATAATGAGGGCAAAACCAAATGTTTGAGCTAATTTTCAATACATCATCTGAGGCCAGATAAACAATTCTGACTTAACCATTCTTTTGTACATACTGAAAAACTCCACTACTATGGAATTTCACAGAAGATGGATGGTAAGGTAAATGCAAAACTAGTTAAATGAGTGGGTTTAGAATTTTCAGGAAGTGTTACAGTAACTTTGATTTTCCGTATTTTTATTTTCAACTGTCAAACAACTTTATGCAATCTACTTAAATTTATTACCTCTGTTACCTGAACAAGCCCATCTTGCTTTACTATTATTTGGATATATATTTTTCTTCTGAGACCTTTCTTACACTGCTTTCCATACATTATCCAAGATTTAAGCCATCATTCTTTCTGTGGTACTCCTGCCATAACATAATCTGTGTTATCTATGTGCATATCTACAGTGTAGCTCTCTTCAGGGCTTTGTAGGGAAAGGTTGCAGCAGGAAAAGGCAAACCTTGAAGTAGCTACTTAGTGTAAATTTTAGGGCTCATGACAGGAATAAAAAAATGAGCTCTGATTTAGCAGAAAAAATGCTGGTTTAAAAACATCTGGCAAGAGTTTTTATTTTTTAAAAAGCTCAGTGGATTAACCTTGCTATCTGTGCTACAGCAGCTGTCATAATTAAGTGTATGGTCCTGTATCCTTGGTTTGCTCAGAAACAGAAAATACCTAAATACCTAGTTGAACTATGTGTATTTTTGTGTATGTTCTACTCTGGTAATCTCCCTGAGCCTTATCCAAACCTGGAATTACTGTCATTTTTTTACCCCTGAATATAGTAGCAAGTTCATTGAATAACTTCGTTGATGTATTATAGTACTTTCCAGTGTTTCTTTCAGCTGAGGCAAAGGGAACGCTAAGCTGAGTGAGATTCCAGTGATGCCCCTGCATTTATTCCTTGAGTCCTCTTCTTCCTCCCTTTCCTTATGGCAGCCATGAGGAAAGAATAAGCTTAAATTGGAGAGATGTGTCATATACAGCGTTAGGCACCATTGGTCATGCTCTGAAAGTGCCTCACGTAAATGCTTGTGTTAATGGGTGTGACTAACCGGTCCTCTTCATCATAATTTTTCTTTTTTAAAGAAAACAAAAGCATTTTGTAGTTAGGCCAGTCACAAACTGTATATTTTGGTTAATCCTTTTATTTTCTCATTTTTCCATTGGAATTGCAGATTAAAATATATAGGACTGTGTTTTGAGTAATACATTTGCATTTGTGTCTCATTAAGGTTTAGTTACACTAACCACAGCAGCTTTGAGTATCTAATGTGACGTATAAATAGTTCCATTTTTAACATGAAATACATTTTTGTATTTCAAGGGTTCCATTGTCAAATCCTTCATTAGCATCAAAATGCAATAACTTCCCATCTTCTGAGGAACATATTCAGAAGCTGAAAGAAGCAGGAAAAGATGGTGATAAGCAGCTGATCACAGTAAGTAATACCCTTTTAGTAAGGCTTACAGCTTCTCGAAGAAACTGCTTCTGAATTTGCAGTGCTGTTTTTTTTATGAACTTACCTAAAAGTCATTAGTTACACCTGCTACTTACTGACTTGTGAAAGTAGAGTCTGTAGTAGATTGTCATTTAGTGTTGGTGGAGAAATGGTGACAGCCAGCCTCAACATTTAAAGCTGATTCTTGTTAAAACAAATTTCTGCATTTTTAAAATAGAATGGCTATTCAGTGAAAATACAGCTGTTTCAGGGAGAATGAATTTGCCTTTATTTATGTGCAAAATCTCTGTTTCTTAAAATTTCAGAATTCTAGGGGGAGGTGCGTCTGGCAGATTGTGTGCAATGTTAATACTAAAAGATTTGTTCCTGTGTTATTAAAATGTCCATTCTTCTGAGACAAACTTAGAAATTTTCCAGCAGATGCACTTATTTTCACCATCATATTTAAGCAGCAATACCAGTTTGATTATTTATTCTTCTCCTTTTTGATATTAGTTGCAAAATACAGGTAACAAGAAAACGCAAAATGAGAAGGAAGTGACAGTTGGTTTTCTGTGTTGTAGAATCACAAAACTTGGTAGTGAGACCGTTGGAGTTTTTGGTTATGTTTTATGTTTTCAATAATCCACATATCAAATAATCCTTGAGAAATGAAAGGTAGGACTGGAAAGCTGCAGAGGGAAAGGAATCCAGGCTGTAAGGAAGGAAGGAAGCTTCTTAGGAAATTATGTCTCACATATCTAATTGGAGGTCTTGCTAGTCTGTAATTTTTTCATGTAATACATGGATTATACACATGAAAATATTAACTGAAATAGAACCAGATGAATTCTGAACACTCTTACATCCATACTGAAATATTTTAAAATCAGAACTTCCAAGAGCTAAATTGAGAAACATATCCTTGAGTTGCCAGAAGTTACACAAATTAGGCACGTGGATGCCCAGCCACAGGATGATAACTGATCTGTTACCTAAAATTTCATTTACTGCCTCTTTGAAACTCATTTCACCAGCAGAGTTAAAGTGAATGATTAAATATCTTAACTATATTAAAAAGGACTGTAATAATATCCCTTTTCATTTCAGTAACGCTAACTTAATTTTTGCTCGTGCAGTAAGAGAACTTGACTGGAAAGTTGCTAGGATCTTTGACAAGAGGAGATACAGGACTTCCTGCTTGGCTACTGAGGAGAGGTTGTGTAGCTCTCCTCTGCAGTGTTCATACAACAAGATTTTTTGCAACTTACAGGCTGTGCTGGTAGTATCCTTGTATTCTGCCCAAATTAGGAGAGTAATATTTTCTTTACTGTAGATATTCAACAGTCAAAGTTACTTACCAAGCAAAATTTCAGAGTGTAAAGAAAGGTTAATGAAGAACACTAGACAAAATGGGAGAGAGAGACTTGGTGTCTGGTTTTGTATGTGTATTTCTGGAAACTGCAGCTGGGCATTGTATTTAATTTCTAAAAGTGAAAGTAACAGCTTCACAATATGTTACATATTTCAGCACTTCGTGGAAATCTAATTCACTTTGATTTCACCGAGTTCAGAGTAGGCTTTTTCTTGTGCTGAAAGGGCATTTTTGATAATGCCTGTATTTCACTTTACCAAGAAAGCATTAGATAAGGTATTGATTTGTTTTTCTTTTACTTTGGGGAAAACTGGTCTTTTAGCATTGTCAAAACATGGAGAGAAACCCAAGTATTAGTTAAGCCCTTTTGTATAATACTATCCTTGACACTGATTACTGTGAAGATGAGACATAGTTATGTCTAGAATAGTTTGTTCTGGCTTCTGGAGGCTAAATACTCAAAAGATTTGGGGCTAAATGCATGCAATAAAATAAGGTACATTTTGTAATTAATAGTTTTGTTTGGAAAACCATGGTGAGTGTTTTGAATGTGGATTCTGAATGGTTGGGCTTTTTGTTTTTAGTAGTAGTAAATATTTTCAAAGGTGCTCATCCCTAATGATCCTCTGAGAAAGGAGAAATTACTAATTTAGTATAAAAACTGTTGAGGTTCAGATTTCTCCATTGTGGAGAGTAGTCTTACTGCACAAGGTCAAATCACTTAAATTAGCATTTGCAGTGTCTAAAAAAACCTTATAGTTAATACTAGAAATAATTTTTATTTCAAGTTTCTGGCATGTTATATTAAGAGAAGCAGTTTCATTATTCTTCCTTACCATGAGCAAAACTGAGAAGTCATGCTTTTATTCTTAGCAAGAGACATTTGACTTGCATTTTGTTACACTTTTTTAAAAAAATAAATGTCTGAAAGGTGCAGTTTTGGGCTCTCTAATGTGTGATCTAATTCCTTTGGAGATCTGTGAAGCCAGTCCATCTTGGATGTATGTACAGAATCCTTTTTTTCTTTTTGTAACCAAAGCAGAAAGGTTAGTTGTGCTTTATTAGACTGGCCACATGATGCAATACCTACTTTGCTGCTCTTTTGCTACTGAATTTTCCTGGTCTTTTGTATTTAAGTTTGGAATCTGTGCTTTTAATTGTCTTTACAGTATCTGAGGCTCAGAGGCTGGAATGATACAATATTGTCTCTGTTCTGATCTCTTTGGTTCCTGAGCTATATTTAGGGAGGTGTTATGGTGAAACTAGGCTTTGTTTTTCACAGTATGCTTTGAGGTTTTTTATGTTTAATTCTTAAAGATACATCCTAGCTTCCTTCTCCCATATGATCGCTATAATGAATAGATTCATTTTCTTTTTTTTAAGTAATACAATCTCGAACAAGCTGTAAGGCTGTGTGATTGTAACAGAAATAAAATAAGACAAATTCTGTTTGTAGAAGAAATATTTAGTCACTGCACTTGCACCATTCTCTTTCTTGATACATGTCATCCAGTTATCTGAGCAGCTTTCAAATGTAGAATTATCTTCATTTTGTAGAAGTACAACTAAGAGGAAAGATGACTTGTTTCTGTTCAGATTTTTTTGCTGTCACACATCCTAAAAGGAAGGTCTCTTCAGATCATAGAACTTTGCTGAAAACAGCAAAGAATCTCATGCTCCAAAAAACTTGGTAGAGCAAACAGTGCTAGGAAATGATGGTGTTCAAGTGATGTGCAAAGATTTAGGTTCAGACTGAGCAGACTATGATCTGTTTTTCTAAGGGAAAGACATTAGAACTGTGGCTAAAAATATGGTATGTTCCACATCAGTGAGTTGGTGTCTGTGTGAGTAGTTTACTATTTGTGAACTGTGCCCTCTTCACTTAAATGTTCAGTTGGTAGGTTGTCAGTTTACATCAAGCTCCTTAGGACGTTTTATAGAGTAATGTGTTAAAATTGTTCTGTACTTTCACTTCAGTCTGATGCGCAAATATGAGAACTTGAATAGGAAATTGTATGTTCTTTGACTTCTGACATGGAAAGAAATACAAATGTGCAAAGCATATGTTTTCTATTTTCATGAAATGAGATTTGCTTTACATCCAAGACCAGGGAAGTCAGTTGCTTGTTTCTTATAAAAATTCTGCTTGCCTGTCATACTTAGGACAAAATTTTGACCATAAAAATAAGGATTGATAAAAGCAATAATGCTACCAAGGAATGGTCTATATAATTACCTATGAAGTACACAGACACTTCTTCCATTTTCTGCCACTAAGGAGGTGTGTTCCTTTGAATCAAGCTAATATTTTGAAAATCATCGTAGTAAGTTTTAGGAAAGAAGTGGAAAATGGATGAACAGTGCAAACAAATCACTGAAGTTATAAAAAGATAGTGTAGAGTTATAGAGACTTTTATGCCTTTCTAGAGATCTGAATTAGCCCCTGCATGCTAGCTAATGTGGTTAAATGTAGTTGATCTTTATCAATATCAGCAACTGTATGGATCAGGATTGCTTGATGGAAGGTTCTTTTGATTCTGAGGTTTGAATTGGAGCTATATGTGGAAGTGATGTCCTTGTTAATTCAATTAACACGTTTGGATATTGAATTTTTCCTCATGTATATTTTGATTCAACTTGACCATAGTTTCCTATTTGACTGAAATAGGTGATATATGAAAGAAGTTAGTGGAAATAATAAGTGTAAAAAGGGTTTCTTATATTCTTGAAGAAATTTGCATTGCATTCATTTAAAGTTGCTCTTTTCTTGCTTCAACTGGTATAGCCTGGTTGGGCAGCTTCTCTGAAGATTGGAGAATGGCTTTTGGGCAATCTTTCATTGTTCTCATTCCTGTAATTCCAATGAAAACAAGGCAGTGAGAAAAGCAAGGTAGTTGAGAGCAGTCTTCCCTCACAAATCTTATCCTACCTGAAGGGAAGTTCTAGCCAGGCGGGTCTCTTCTCCCAGGCACTCAGCAATAGGACAAGGGGGCACAGGCTCAAGCTCTGCCAGAGGAAATTTAAGTTGGAGCTCAGAAAAAAGTCTTTCCAGAGAGAGTAATCAGGTATTGGAATGGCCTGCCCAGAGAGGTGGTGGATTCCCCATCCCTGGAGGTTTTTAAACTGAGATTGGCCGTGGCACTGAGTGCCATGATCTGGTAAATGGACTGGAGTTGGACCAAGGGTTGGACTTGATAATCTTGGAGGTCTTTTCCAACCCAATCGATTCTATGATTTTATGATCCTCTGGGATAGCTCTGCTCTTACAGAGGGGTGGTGGCAGCCTTCCTTTCTTCTTGGCACCTCTTCCACCTTCTGCTTCACTGCTGCAACCCAGCTTTGTCTACCAGATTCTGGTGGGTTGTGTGTGATGTCCTTTGTCCTGACAGTGGGTGAGACTGTTTTGTACAGTTATCTGGGGAGCTGAGACAGGAATTCAGGCACCAAGGCCACTGATGCCGGGTTAGCCCTTATAGGCAACTAAGCACCTTGCAGCTGCTTGTTCCCCGCCCCCAGGTAGGATGGGGGAGAACAGTTTCATAGGGAAAGCAAAAGCTGTGCATGCAAGCAAAGCAAAATAAGGAATTCGTTCCCTCCTGCCCATCGGCTTGCAGGTGTTTATCCATCTCCAGGAAAACAGGAGTTTATCATGTGTAACATTTGGAAGACAAATTCCATTACTTGTAAATGTCCTCTCCTTTCTCCTTTCCCCCAGCTCCTACTGTTCAGCCTGATGCCACATGGCGTGGGATACCCCTCTTGTTATTTGGGGTCAGCTGTCCCAGCTGTGTCCCCTCCCAGCTTCTTGGCACTCCCACCCTTCTCGCTGGCACATCAGTGTGAGAAACTTCAGAAAAGGCCTTGTGTGCTGCTAAAGGTGCAGCAATAGCTAAAACTTCCCTGTGTTATCAGCCTTGTTTTGGTCACAGATCTAATACACAGCACCCTAGCAGCTGTGGTGAAAAAATTACCCATATCCCAGCCAAAGCCAGTGCACAGTGGAACACTGTAATATTCCTGAATAGTATTTTGATATGGGTTGAGAATGAATTACCTGTCTGTTGTAAATATTGTACAGTTATTTTTTTTACTTTGTTTTTTTTGTATTGCTTTAACCCGTGACCAGCGAGGCTATAATTTCATGATGGACAATGACCTGCCATTTCCATTTCCATTTTTTATATATGTTAAGTAAGATTATATACATGACAGTTCTAAGAGTTTAAAGTTGATTTATATCCTTTTACTAAAATAGTTTTCAGAAAGATGGACACTGGTAATGGGTTGGGTTGTTCATTGGGGTTTTTGTTTAAAATGAAGACAGGATTTTTTTTTCTGAGTTGGGATAGGTCTTCTGATCCACCTGGTCGACAAGGGGATCTACCCAGCAGCTTCAGTCTTAAATGCATCTTTCATTGAAATAGAATTCTTTAACCTTTTCATTTTCTATGGAGAGCCCCAAAATCTTTGTGTTGTTTCTTCCTGTACGTGAATTTCCTTTCCAGCCTGCTTGTTTCTGTGGCTGGGTTTTATTCTTTGTTCTGTGAGAAGACTAGAGGAAAAAACAATCTTTCTCTAACTAGCACTAAGTAATCAAGGAGGAGGTTACCTTATCTGTGCCTGAAGAGAGAAAAGAAAGAACAAAAAGGGCCCCTTTTCATCTCCTACAGAGGCACCAAATGCCTTTTTTGCTTGCAGGGCTCCTTACTCCACATATGGAGGATCAGCAGACATGCACCTTCTCAAAGAAGATATTGGTAAGGCTTTTCTTTCTAACACAGAATTAAGAAACCCTTCTGGAGATTAAGGCAATATTGTCTCAGTGTTCAGTTACAGTTATCCTTGAAACAGTGGAGTTCCTGTATTTATTTGAGGATTGCCTGAGATATTGGGAATGGTTAATTGCCATCTATATATGCAGAATTTGCTTAAGAAATAAAATATCTTTGCTCTTTATTGTTACTCTTTAGAAAACTTAGTTTTAAGCAGAGTAACACATTTTTCTGCCTGAAACCACATATTTTCTTCAACATTGCTCTGAAAAACATTTCTCTTAAGTTGTGAGAGTCAAACATCTTGCATGTTTTTCTGGTCGTGTTAAGTCACCAGTCTGTTTTTCAGTACCCAGTTATCTGATGTTTGCTGAGAAGATTCTACCCCTCCCTCCCCTTTCAAATCCCAGTTTTATTTACCCTCATATGTGGTGCATAAGGTGTCCCTGGGTTGTTTGGTTTTGGGTTTCTGTTCACCTCTTCCCATTAGGAAGGCCTGGCAACCTTTAATGTGGTATTATTGTTCCGGAGCACTTTTTCCCTCTGGATGCATGGCCTTTCCACTGTAGCTTATGCAATGACATCAATTTAAAAATGGTCAGATCCTCTAGATGTGTTATTGCAGTACAAAAATGCATTCTTCATAGTTTCTGACTTTATTTTGCATGTCCTTTTTTGTTTTTGTTGTAGTGTGCATGGGATTTCCAAAGCTGCTGCTTTTAATTTTTGTCTGCTATGTTATGTCCTGTGCTGTGGCTTTGACATAGTATTTCAGTTACACAAAAATGTTCTTTATTTCCCTCAGGATACTGTAAAGTATTTCCTAAAACTATAATCCACATTTTTCAGGGCTACAGATTTCAAAAGATTGCTTTAGATATTACAATGTGCTTTTTCTAATCATTCAGGTAACATGTTTTTCATATTAACCTCTGTGGGTATCCCATTGATACAACTGAATGTGTGTAAAATAGTAATATTAGTGAAATCCTTAAATAACAAAATCCAAACAAAAAATTCTGCCCCAAAACTCAAAGCCACTGATCTCAGCCAACATCTGAGAAGGTCAGACTGCAAAATACAGTATGGCAGTACTTGTTCCAGGGAAGTAACCTGTTCCTGGAAACTTGCAGAACAGCATATATATTTGCAGGGCAAGATGGGATGGACTAAGAAGCCAGACAACTTGAGGATATCCTTGCCTTGAACTTTCTGATGACTTCCTGCATAGCTAGGTGGTTTTTTTGGCTTGAGATTTTTGGTAGTAAGCAAATAGATGGGTTGGTTACTTTTAGCTTCTTGATGGTTTGAACAGAAATTGTTTTGTGAGATTTATGCAGTACTGATATGTGCTAATTATTTTAAGACTTTTTTTATGTAGCTGATGTTCTGATTTACCTGGTAGGGGGTTTTTTTGCATGTATTCCAAGCATCAAAGTACAGTTCCTTTTCACTTACCCTGCTCTAGCTATAGGGATTATGTTCCCCGTCTTCAAGGCAGGATTACTAAGTTTGGTTCAATTGGTTCATCTTTAGATAGTCAGCATACATCGTGCTTCCTCCTGAACTGCCTTTTTTCACCTTCCCTATATAAACCTTAGAAATGCAGTGTATTTTGGTGGCCAGAATTGGGGACTTTGTTTCGAACTGTGTTGCTGCTTTAAAGGAAATCTGCAGGTGAAATACCACGAGTTGGATTCAATTTCTTCACTTTTAGAAAGCTCGTCTTATTCTGCCTTTACAAAGCTAACCTCAGGGTTCATCTTTTCTTTTTCCTTCAGAAAATTAATGTACTCCTGTTTCTCCTTCTGTAGGAATCTATGCACTGACATTAAAGCAATGACTTCCTCAGAATCAGCTTTTTCTTTTGGCTGAGTTCCATATATGTGCTCTTAAAGAGAAGTTCAGCTCTGGGTTTATCTGCCCTGTTGTACCTTTAAGTCTCTTCTTGGAAAGAAACTGATACTTGCAGTTTAGATTGCACTAATGTCTGTTTGAAATAGGTTGCTGTTGTGTGGAAAATTGAACTGTCACCGTGTCACTTAGACACATCTTTGAAGATGGAAGGAGTAGGAAATCATTTGTAAACACTTTCTGTGTTGCAAAATGCTTTCTTCTGTAAAGTAGGCTTTCTTCACTGTGAGTGTTTTCAGCTCTTAGAAGAAAATTAAGTTCAGATGATCTGTTTTCTTGCAAATCGTGCACACCATTTAAAAAACACCCTCATCTTTTTTGCTTATGTCGTATAGTGGTTTAGAGTATAGAATAACTTCTTACTTTTTTGTTGCTTGTGATATATGTAAAAATAGATTAGAAGTGACATTTATTGCTGCTTACATAAAGTCAATTTCCAAATGTAGTTGGAAAGAAAAAAGAAGTAGTTGAGCATTAAGCTGTAGCTGAAGGGATGCCTTTTTGGCTAGAGACTTTATTCTAACTGGTATTCTTTTGCTCTTTGCAAAAGAGCCCCAGCACCTGATACTCTTTATTAGGCACTGACTCCTTATATGAGCATACTTCCAAATTAATAACACCTGTAATGAGTACACAGTAAAGCAAGAGGTACTGAGTAGTGCCCTTAGTTTGATAACGGTTGGTTATTGAGTGCAAGGGTAACTTAGAGGGCCATGAGTAAAATGGTATGATTTTCTTCAGGATGCAGTGTAGCTGCCATACAGTGTGGGAAAGTTCACCTTGGAATATTTAGTTTTTGTAAAAAGTGTAAAGGTAGCAATCTGCTGTTGCAGATGTATTGCTGATCTCGACAATTATTTCTGTAACTTTTGTATTTTATAATATCCTTGCAAACTTTCAGGAAAATGGTTTGCCTCTGGCCCACCTCAAAGCTGCTCACAACCAAAAGACAGGCAGCAGCAGAACTGTAGGGAAAACCAAATAGTGTGGATATGGGAATTTTCTCTGTGGAAGATGATCATACTTACTGCAAATGGAGTAATGAAGGAAGAATTCTTTGGGTTTTGTGTTTCATAAAATAAAAGTAATTTGTTCAATAGTAACAGGGAGGCTGGAGCGAATTTTTTTAGGTAAAGTTTGCTCTGTGATTGATACCTGTGTTTTTTGAGGCTGTGTTGGTTTTTGAAAGATGGAATTCTAAATTCTATGCTTGTTGTTTCTCCTGTTTCACTGTTTTAGCCTTTGTGTTGAATTTCCAGAAGATGTTATAAAGGGATACCTGATGAGGTGAAACTTCTGTTCAGCTGTATTTGCTGTGCAAGCAATTGACAAATACTTGTGTTGTGGATTATTTATTGGTTTTGGTGTTGTTTTTTTTTTGTTTTAATAGGATGGAGGACAGAAGAGATTTGGTGCTATTTCCTGTAATATTTGTGGAATGCTGTACACCATGTCAAATCCAGAGGATGAAACCCAACATCTGTTATTTCATAACCAGTTCATAAGTGCTGTTAGATATGTGGTAAGAGAACCTTCTCTTTTTAAAGACATAAACTGTATCTTTTGTTTGATGTGTACTGGTTACAATTCATGTTACATTAAGTTGTGTTTTGCTAAATTACTATTGCAGTAGGCCATAAATCATTCATTTGGGGAAATAAATGTTTTTAACAGCTGTGACAGATAAGTTATATGTAACATATAATAATGTTAGTAGGATAATGGTGTTTCATTGCCATTGTATTATTTCTTCTACAACTACCTAATCTTGGGGAGGTGTGAGAGTAGTGATTAGAAAACAAAGGAATGCCACTGTTCTGAAAGTTCTAAATACAGGTTTCAGTGCAACTGGTGTTTGCAGCAGTTGACTTAATAGTCAGATGAAGGGCTGATTGTACTGTTTTTGTAACTGTATGATCTTAGATGACTTCTAAATTACTTTGCCTTTAATTATGGGTAATTAGAAGAGAGACTGCCTAGGAATGCAGTTGATACAACTTCATAGTATATTGAAGCTTTACTGAATTTATAGTGAGATTGTAATCTCCAAAATATGAAGTATTATAACTTCATTATATATGCTGTATCTGAGTATATTCCTATATTAAAGCTCAGATTTGAAAAATGTATATAATTTCAAATATATTGTAACATCAGCTATTTCACAGTAGCTGATGTTGCAAGACACAGAAAATGCCCGTTCACATCTCTGAAATCCAGAAGAGAATCTACGAAATCTATTTTTCTTTATCACACATGTTACCTTCAGTACTCTACACTCGAGTAGATAAGACCTCCAGGATAACTGAACTGAGGCCACCAATTCATTCTGTGTAGGTACCAAGTGGCTGTTGGGCTACTTTTAAATCTCAAGCACAATTTTATCCCATTGTTTGCAAATAATAAGATATACCTTAATAGCTGAAGTGCATGAATCTGGTAAAATAGTTCTGGTGTTTATTCTGTTCTTGATTAGTTTTTGCTTTCTAATCCAGATATCTTAAAAGATCTTCTCTGATACGCATTGGCAACATTATAGGGTGGGACTGGGCAGAAAGTGTGATGGAATGCAGCACATTGTAATGGCAAAATACATTTCCCCATTTTATTCCTGTTTCCCCCCCTGCCCAAGTACTTTCAGATCTTGAATGTTACCAAAGATGTAAACATAATTTACAGAAGATGGTGTTAGTTCTTTTGGACAGAAGCTGGCAGATGAGTTCAATAGCTACTTAAAGCTGCTATGTTCGTGTAGGTAAGAAGCTGCACTGAAGTTTTGAATATTTGGGAAGAGCTGAAATTTCTCACTTTTATTTATGTCTAGAGTAACACCATAATTAACATGAAAGTGAAAGAGCAGACTGCCTTACACCAGTCAGAAATAACTTTGTATAAAGTTAGGTATGCTTTTGATTTGGGAGTATCTTTTCCATGTTGTTTTCTCAGTTGCTAGGCATCTTTTTAAAACTTCTGACAATGTGTCCTCAAGCAAATTATTTGTATTGTCAGTTCAGTGAGTAAAGCGTTCTCTCTCTGTAATCTTCTGAGACTATAGTTGTGTTTTGTGGCATTTTACAGAGTGTAGAGCGATGATTTAGATGGTTGTTCTGGAGATGAAACCGTAGAGTAAAAGCTGAAAGAAGGGCTCTCCTGAGCTTAAATTCCCCTCTGATTTTCTTTTTTATCATAACAATCTGTTTTCTGTGTGAGTAACTTTTGCCATGATAAACAAATAAGTCACTAGTCATTTGATCCAGTCAGTGGTTCTTGGTTGATAGTATTGTGACAGAAACATTCTCACCTCCTCCTAGAAAATAATTTCAATTTAAGTTAAGCCTTTTTGTCAGTGACTTAGTACACCAAGTGACTACTTGTTAATTCTTAGTCATCCAGAAATAGCAGAATGTTTCTAGTTATTCTGCTTTTGCTAGGAAGATTCTGGTGGGGATTGCTGGGAAGATAGCTCAGAGCTTTCTAGATATTTGTATATAGTTACTGTGTTGAAGCTGTAACTGCCTTCATTTCCCTGGCACAGAGAGTGTTAACTGGGTAGTAGCATCATGGGATTAAAAAAAAGGTGTACTAGAGAAAGTCTCAGTAACTCCTTGGTTAGACTTTCTGATCCAGGAATATCTAGTCTTAGTGACCGTGGTATGTTACTTTATTAGCTCTCCAGATACTCCTCTATATGTAGTTAATATGTTTGGCATTATTTGTGGTTTGGAGGCCATTCTAAGGTATCTTCCAAGCATTTCTCTTTCTCTTGTCATTAACATGCTTTGTGCTATGTGATGTGGTCCCAGTCTGACTTAAGAAGATTTTCTCAGTTTTTCCTTCCTTTTGAGCCTCTCCCGTTTTGTGCTTATTAGTTCTACTAATGTTTTATTTCACAGCCTCACAAAAACTCGGTCTACATGCATTATCATGTTAGAGCTTCTGGCTGTTAACTGTGAAAATGAACATTGTTGTTTGTGTCATGCCACCTGCATGCAGGTGCTTTGTGGGTTTTTTAAAAGTACTGAGTAGCCAAAAGGTAGTTTTTATGCAAATAGTAAATTATTTACTGTCTGCAACTAAACAAAATTTTCTTTGTTCCCTTTCAAAGGCCTGTCTTGTTTCTTTTAGTAAAAAATTTTCCTTAGGTCTCTAGAAATGTCATGATGCCCCTAGAAGAAGTACAGACTAACAGGGAGATGGTATTGGGATACTTGTTTTGTCATGGATGGCTGATAGAGACAGTAAGGAAATTGTAGGCTTTGCACGCAGAGAGAGGAAGTTTGGCAAGTGTAATGATATTTTCTAGATTTGGGAGCATAAGATTGGCAAGGAATGATGGATTTTCTGAAGGATGACGTTTGCTCTTAATAGAAGATGCAAATTGAATTAGCAAGAATGTAAGGTGGTCAAGGGGCAGTCCCATGGTGTAATGGAGAGCACTCTGGTCTCTGAATCCCAAGGTCCTGAGTTTGAGTCTCAGTGGGGACCGTCCCCTGGCAGTTCAATGCCTCCCTGCCATCCCATCCTGTCACATCTCGGATGCTCAGCAGGGTCAGCCCCGGTTAGTACCGGGTGCTGTGACAGTCCCGAGGACTTCACTGTCACTGTCCAAGCTCACTCAGCCATGACAAATGAACCTTAGGACTTAAATGGTGGGGCCAGTTCTGCACACACTGTGCCTCACCTAAAAAATCCACTGCGCAGGCTGGAAGGGCACACCTACGTGGGGAGAGCCCTTCCCAAATCTTCGTTTGCAAAGGTTGGCCGTTATAAGGTGGTCAAGGATAGCACTGGAGCAGGAATAGATTAGTTAAAGAGATGTCTCCTACTGCAGACAAATGCAGCAATCTGTCTTGCTGTTCTTCTGGTATCAGACATCTGAAAGTGTCCAGAAACATTATGCCTGCATAGCATGTGTGTGCATTGGGTGATGACACACACATCAAGTGATACTCCAGCAGGATGGATAACTTTGTGGGTTGGGCACATGGTTCAGTTTTATAAAATCCCTGAGCTGGTGTACACACAGTATCAATTGTGTATCGTCTCTGTGATACCATACAGTATCAACTTAGTATTTTGGCAGTTTTTTGGTAAGAGAAAGGCATTTTTAATTATGTATGGAAGTTGCAAAGCCAAAAACTTAATCCACAGGCTTTTTGCTAACTTCAGGTGCCTGAAATGTGAATGTAGTTAATCTGTTTGCATTTCAAGCTTATCCTCTTTGTTAAGAATATCTTGAGCTGAAGAAGATGGAAGAAACTGTTGTTTGAGGAACAACCCCAGGCACCAGTACAGGTTGAGGTCTGACCTGCTGGAAAGCAGCTCTGCGGAGAAGGACCTGAGGGTCCTGGAGGGCAACAAGCTGTCCATGAGCCAGCACTGTGTCCTTGTGGCCAAGAAGGCCAATGGTATCCTGGGGTGCATTAGGAAGAGCATTGCCAGCAGGTCGAGGGAGGTGATCCTGCCCCTCTGCTCAGCCCTGGAGAGGCCACATCTGGAGTGCTGCATCCAGTTCTGGGCTCCTCAGTGCAGAGAGACATGGAGCTCCTGAAGCAGGTCCGGCAGAGAACTACTAAGTTGGTCAAGGATCTGGAGCATCTCTCTTTTAAGGAAAGGCTGAGGGAGCTGGGCCTGTTAAGCTTCAAGAAGAGACAACTGAGAGAGGACTTAATTAATGTGTATAAATATCTAAAGGGTGAGTGCCAAGAGGGATGGATCCAAGCTCTTTCTCAGTGGTGCCAACCACTATGACAAGAGACAAGGGGCAGGAACTGATGCACAGGAAGTTCCACCTGAACATGAGGAAGAACTTCTTTACTGGAACAGATTGCCCAGAGAGGTTTTGAAGGCTCCCTAACTGGAGATATTCCATAACCATCTGGATGAAATCCTATACCATGCACTGTAGGATGACCCAGCTTGAGCAGGGACGTTGGACCAGATTACCTAATGCTGTCCCTTCCAACCTAACCCTTTCTGTGATTCTGTGAGCTGATGTCTAATCTCATATGTTTACAGCTATTTTGTTTTAACTGCACCCAGGTCCATATGTGAGCTCCTTATGATTTTCAGATTCAAAAATAAAGGTAATATTTGACTTCTTGACATCTAAGTTTAATAGGATATCGGAATTGGAGGTGATGCTGAACTTAATATCATCTTAGAAAGATTTCATTCTTGTCTTGATTTACAAGAGCATATAGTGATAGGACAAAGGACAATGGCTTCAAACTGAGAGTGGGTTTAGACTAGATATTAGAAAGAAATTCTTTACTGTGAGAGTGGTGAGGCAGTGGAACAGGTTGCTCAATGAAGTGGTGGATGCCCCATCCCTGAAAGTGTCCAAGGCCAGGGTGGATGGGCCATTGATTAATCTGGTCCAGTGGAAGGTGTCCCTGCCCAGGGCAGGGTGGTTGGAGTGGGATGATCTTTAAGGTCCTTTCCAATCCAGGCCATTCTTTGATTCTGTGATGAAAATCAGACCACAGAACAGTTACTGTGCTATTAATGTTGGAGCTGCAACTGTGCTATTAATGATGCAGCTACATTCTGCATCATTCATACTGTGCATACATAATACCCAGGGAAAGCAACACACCACACTCTGAAGTGGTAATTACTGTCTGCTGTTTCATGATGTGGTAGCACCTGCTTGAATGTATTGTCCTTTTTTGAACGATTTCTTCCTTTTGTAATTCTCATGCCATTGCACCCTAATAAACAAACAGAAGCAACGTTTATTCTTGTTTGAATTGGTAGGAGAAGTCAGAGATAGATTAAAAATTAGTTAACTGGGGGGGTGCAGAGTGTTCTCAAGTGATTACCTGTAGGATAAATAGGCCTGATGTGGAGGGGAGGGGGGTGTTGCAACAGATGTTCCATAGCACTGGGGCTCTGTGCAGTACCAGTCTGCCCAGCTGTGGTGATCAGGCTCCATATGCCCTGCTGCTGCTGGGTAGAGATAATCTGTTGGGCACAGACTGCCAGTGTCAGGGAGGAGTGCTGTAATCACGTTCTTTTACTCCAGGCCTTGCAGTATACGTATCCTTGTGGGAACAGTAGCTTTCCTTTTAACTTCATCACAAGCAATATATATCAATGCTTGGACATCTGATTCAGCTGTAAATAAGTCTTAATGTCCTAAAGTAATATCAATTAAAAGAAAAAGAAATTTTTCTGACATTGCAGTAGAATATTATGTACTGTATTCATAATGCTTTTATGTCTTACTGTAGTAAGGTATTCTTGTCATCTGCCTGTGTGAAAGAGTCCCACTTTAGTTCTCAGTGATTGAAATACCTTGCAGACTGTAGTATTTTATTTTAATAGGGTTAAAATTATGAGTTTTTGTTTAAAAAGTGTTAATAGGTATATTAAAGCACCTTATCATCAGTTATCTTCAGACCACATGGAAGATACTGGTTCTCAGGCATATTTTGTGTATTGTACGTGCCTAATAGGGTCAGTCCCAGGTGCAGCTGTAGCATATTTTCCTTTAGTGTTAGAATATGACACAGCTGTGACCAGTCCTGAGCATTGCTTCCATTTGTCTGGTTTAAAGAAAGGACAGTTCATTGCTTAGAAAAACTCAAAAATAAGGGCACTAAAGGTGCAGATAAATATGTGAAGTGATAGTTTTTCTTTTTAAAATTATTAGAGCTGCATATGACTATAGAAGCTCAACATGGCTTTAAAATGGTTTCGTTAAAAGTCTTGGATGAGCTTGTGGTTTGCAGAAACTTTTTGGAAAGCTGCATCTAAAAGAAACGTTTATGAATAAACTCCAAAATACTTCAATTTAGGAACTACCCCTTCTCTGAATATCATCAATCCCCATTTATAGAAATGACTTAATATGATGAACAAGTGGACAATAATGAAAGTAATGAGTCCTACCTATTAGAAAGTCAATTACTGCATTTTTCCAGAGTTGTTTTTAGACTTGTTCTAATAACCTGTTGCTTAAAAGCAGAACAACACTGTGATGTTCAGAAGCATTTTGGTTTTTTATCGGATCTTGCTTTTTGGAAGTACCTGACTATAACATTAACAGGATACCTTAACCTAAAATTTACTGTTGAATTTCCTGCATTAGGCTTGCAACAGTTGGGATGTTATGATGGCAGGATTATCAAACACATTGTATTTATTTCCTCAGTGATGATCACAGTTGGTTTAAAATAGGCTAAAAAAGGTCTTGCAAGGCAAATAGGGAGCCCAAAGGCAGAAAAAAGACAAAAATTTGAGAGAGGTAGAGTTTGAGGTTGAACAATAGTAATCCTTACATGAACCTTTTGGTGCATTTTCATACAGTCTCAAAAAGCATGTCATAATCTCACAAAATGCACTTTTCTGCTTCCCTGAATATTGTAACACTGCTGTTTACTGCCTTTGTGTTCAGACTGTGACATACTCAGTTCAAGCAGGATCTTCATTTGTGCAACTTGCTACTGAAAGAAAACAGGATTAAAATGGTGTCTGTGTTGCAGCCATGGCCATGCTGGGTGCTAAACTAATACTTAAATAGTTCCAGGGCTAGCAGCAAGTAGATAAATTCCTAAAAATATTCTCTTCATGTCCTACTTGGGGTAAGGGAGTAAGATCAGTATGAATAAAATGAGGCACAGATCAAGTGTTATAACACTGAAGTTTGACATTTTTTGTGGTAGTATATATGGCATTCATCCAGTGCCAAATTCCATTGTTTGGTCTTTAGTCAAACTTTAATTTGTGGGAAGGTACAGATTTCAATGAGAATTATTCCATCAATATTGTTTCCTCAAAGACTTTTTTATTTAAAGTTGCTTTGAAGTAAGACTTGTAGATCAGCCTTTTTAGTGGCTGAAGTTACTTCTGCGTTCAGTATTTTTAGGTCCCATCAAAGCAACTTGAGTTCTAATATCTACTAGTCCCATCTTGCTAGATTTAAGTGGCTTTTTTGTTTTGTTTTTTTCCATGCAGGTACTGCTCATTATTCACCACGAGTGTGGATCTGAAGAAGAGTTAATTACCTCTATTTTTTTGAGTATGTTTATACTTCAGATACACACAACGTAGTCTCCTTCCCTATTAGATTCTTAGAAGGTAGTTATAAATTTTTTTCTAGTATCCTTCTTGTGGCTTTAACAGTTATGATCAGTAACAAAATAAACTATTCCTTACATTTTGGGCAACTGCATGCCAATCAGTTCACTTAGAACCTCCTGGAGGTCTTTCGCATGCCAAACTTTTAAAACTGAGTGTGTATTTGTGGAGGTAACTATGTTAAAAAGAAATCTTTTAATAAAACTTAGGGTTTTCCCATACACTGAAGTTTGAAAAAATACTTATATAGGTTTGGAAATCAGTTATGTGAGCTGACTTTGCTACTTCTGTTTTAAAGTTGAGTTTGCACTGCAGTCCTGGGGGAAAAATCTAGTTGAGAGATTATAAGAAAGACACTTTCACAACTTGTTTTTAGATACAGTTAGGTTATTGTATAAATATTTTTTGTTAAAGAGCTAGCTGAAGTTTCCTTCTCTAGCAAAGCAACTGCTAAATAATGTGAAATCTCTGCATAAATTTGGTGTCTAGAATAATAATTTGCCATTTCTGTTTATAAAAGTATGTCTTGTATATGGTTTAGATAAGTGTTTGTTTTATTTAGGGTTGGAAAAAGGAGAGAATTTTGGCCGAATATCCTGATGGAAAGATAATAATGGTTCTTCCTGATGACCCAAAATATGCACTTAAAAAGGTATGGTGAAAAGGACTGCACTTGTATATCTTGCTTTGTTTGATGTTTTCATATAAATAATAAGAATGTCCATAGTAAAGTTTGAATAATTTCCATGTGAACAGTTGAGGCTGGACTCAAACCTGCAATGGTTCTGCAGCTTTTCCCACAAACAGGTGGGATATCTCACTCTGAAGTGCTGCTGCTCTCCATGGAGAGCATGGGCCTGGGCAGGGGTGGCAACAGCATCAACCAGCTGACTTTTTGAAACGTTTTTTTAAAATATACTTGCTGAATGTCTGACAGATATTTTATGTAATATAAACTTTGTACTCTAAACAAACTGATATGTATTAACTTTATTACACAGGCACCATTCTCTAGGTGACTTTCTGATAAAACCAGATTTATCTGGAAAGTAGCCTCAAAGTCATCTAATCCATTCCCATGTCCAAAGCAAGATCTGTTCAGGTCATGTTGCATCTGACAAATTTCTAAAAGTTTTATCACTAGACATTTGTCTGATCTCCTCAGACTGTTAACAGTGCTTCACTATTCATAACATTAGGACATTTTCCCTAGATGTCCAATAGAACCTCTATACTGCAATTTAAGCTCATTAGTACTAATCATACTGACACAGCTATAGAAAACATCCTTCTTCTCATCTTTGCCACAGCTTTTTTGTGCATGGACAAACTCTGATTTCTTTTTTTACCTTAAGGAAATGGACTGGATGTGCTGGATTTTTTAGTTTATACTCCTAAATGATGTTTTTTCAAGCTCTGTTCATTGTCGTGCTCTCCTCTAAATTATTTCCATTTGTGCCATGACTCATGTCTCTCTAAACTCTCTAGAACTGGGCAGAGCATTAGCAGAGACTTGGAGCAGGAGAGTACCTGGGTGTCTTGCTGGCTGACGTGTGTTCACAGATCTCAATAAGTCACTCCATTTGTAGCCTGGCATTGACTCTGCTTAGCCTGGGATTGCTGTGACTGACAGGAACTTTTTTACAGTGTCAGAGCCACAGAATGCTTGAGGTTGGAAGGGATCTCTGGAGGCTGAATTGATGCCCAAGACAGCTCTAGCTGGTGGCATGACTGTAGGAGTTTTTCTGTAGTCTACCTAGGATGTTTTAAGTTACTAAATTGAAGAGAAACTACAAATTTTCTTTTACAACACTTTATGCAGATAAGTTTATTTGTTTAATTTTGTTTCTCTGGTGTCATTATCTTAATTTTAGTACCTCTGTAGCACATTCATTTTTTAATATAATGGCTGAAGAAAAAAAGTATTTAAAATACCTAAGTGGTGCAGAAGAAAGGAAGACTGTAGCAAATTAAGTAATTTATGATAGAGTTCTCAGTAGTTATGTGTGGCTAAAGTTGAGAGAATCTATAGCTGTCACCACTGTGGATGCTTGATTTCAGGAATGGTTACTTAGTGTTTCCAGCTGGGTATTTGGGCTTGTCATTAGATGATTGGTACCTGAATGTTAGCTGAGAAAATAGAGAGTAATAAATACCATGCCTTTTAAGAGTTATTTTAAAGCATTTTTGGGACATAATTTTCATTTTATTAGTACTGATGGGCAGAAACTGATGCACAGGAAATTCCCTGTGAACATGAGTAAGAACTTCTTTACTGTGCAGCTGGCCAAGCACTGGCACAGATTGCCCAGAGAGGTTGTGGAGTCTCCTCTACTGGAGATATCCAAGAACTGACTGGACACAATGCTGTGCCATGTGCTTTGGGAAGACCCAGCTTGAGCAGGGAGGTTGGACCAGATGAGCCACTGTGGTACCTTTCAGCCTGACCCATTCTGTGATATTCACAGCATCAGTAATTCTACTTTTGCATTATTGATAAGATTACAAAATGCATTCAAGAAGCTTATGCAATCTACTGAACCACATAGGAAAGGCCACCTTATTTCTGTCTCACAGGAGATGAGGAATGACTGATGCTGTTTCAATGTCCAGTTTTAGGTGCAAGAATCCACCAGTGAAATACCAGCTCATGTGTAAACTTTTGTGTACATTTATGCTGAAGTTTCTGTTTCTTCTTAACTTTCTAGTATTAACCAAGATTTTATTTTTAGTTTCAGTTACTCTTTGCAAACCCAGTGGAAGAGTAGAAAGCTGGAGGAAAGAGACAACAGTTATTCCTTCCTTTACAACAAGTGCATACATTTTCTACCTGCGTTGGCACTGTGCCTGCTGTCATGTGCTCAAAATCTCTAACGGATTAGTTCTTTCAGTACTTTAAAAATAACAGAAAATCTTGAACTAAACTATTTTAACTTTTCCTGGAGGTCTCATTTACTTCTAAAATACCAGTGCCCACACTTTGATTATCTGAATTCTCTCTATTAGCCTTTGACCATTCAAGTTTGAACTTAATGGAAGCTGATTGAGAGGTCTCTACTCTTCCTGTTCCCAGACGAGTATTAATTAAGGAACATTTATGTGGATCGAGATATTGCAGGTTACTTAGAATAATCCTTAACTTCTGGAATAGCTTTCAGTGTTCTAGATGCCCTAATACATCCTTGCAAATGTGTTATTTTAAGGTAAATGTATAGAAATGTACATTTACATGTGTTTCTTATGCAGCATTTGAACTTATTTTGACAGGTTGAAGAAATTAGAGAAATGGTAGACAATGACTTGGGATTTCAGCAAGCTCCACTCATGTGTTACTCTAGAACTAAAACTCTTCTGTTTATTTCTAATGACAAAAAAGTTATCGGCTGTTTAATTGCGGAACATATCCAGTGGGTAAGTGATGGAATTGGGAGAAGATAATCTGTGTCAGTGTTTAGTGATTGTTCTTGCTTGTTGAGAAGCAGGTTCAGCTCCTTATGAGCAAAAATCCAACATGGATGAAAAAGTGAGTGTTCTGTATGATTGAGTTGAATCATAGTGGGATCAAACAGCTCTGCAGAGAGCAGGATGAGAAGTCATGCCAGCAGCTGCAGTAGCAAACATTGATGTCAGAACTTTGTCACATAATCTGGCTGTTCCCTTGTAAACTGTGGGGTTTTCTACTGTCCCTTGGGAGTAGCAGACAAAAAGCAAACAGTCTTAGCCAAAGTCAGGCAAATTGAGGCAAACATTTTTAATACAGGTGGTAATAAGAATTGTATTATTTATTGCTGTTATTTTAAGTAAGGTAAGGTTGTGAGGGGTTTTTTTGTTTGTTTGTTTAATCTTTTGTTATCTGTTCCTATTTTGAAACTGTTAGGAGAAATTAAACAAGACATAAAAATACAATCTTTTTAGTAAGGTATTTTAGCAAGTAAGTATGTTTAGCTGAAATAAATTACACATTGATTATTTTGTTAAGTCATTAGTGATACTTTTATAAAGGGACAATTTTTTTTTACATGACCTGCAGGGCTACAGAGTTATAGAAGAAAAAGTTCCAGAAGTCAGTTCAGAAAATGAGAAAGTCATATTTGAAAGACAGAAAGCCTGGTGCTGTTCAACTTCTCCAGAGCCTGCTATTTGTGGGATTAGTCGAATATGGGTATTCAGCATGATGCGTCGAAAGAAGATTGCTTCTCGGATGATAGAGTGTCTTAGGTAACATTAAACAAGTTCCTCAGTTACACGTGGTTTAGATAGAACTCAGTCCAAGCCATTTACTGCTTTGCGTGTCTCAAGCTTGTATTGTCAAGCTGCTGGTGATGCTGGGGATGTAGATTTGAGCACAGTTGGCAGTTGCACTATTCGGTGGAGTTCCATAACTGATGTCAATATTCTGCAATAGCCTGTCTTTAACAGAAGTCTCTAAGTGTAGTCGTAGTGAGTCACTCTGGCAAACAGCCAGTGAGCTGGGCAAATTCCTCCATGGTAATTAAGAGTAAAGGATGCAAGATTGTCTTTGGTCAAAGTGTGGGATTAGGCAAGTTTTACAGACTGGGACTGAACCACTGGCTGGTTGTCCATTCCTTAGAGGTAGGAAGAGAGAGGGAACAGACCCAGTGTACCAAACCATTTGATATATTCTGGTGGCTTCCAGCTGTTGGTTTGGGGTTTTTTTGACATATGCCCTTATGAGGTATTTTCAGGGTGCATGGAGCTTTAGTAGCTAGTGGTGAGTGTATTCAGCTGAATGCTAAGTGCTAGATCTATAAAAGGACTCAAACATCTGTGCTAGTGTATGTTAAAAATATTGACTCTTGAAACCTTACATTTCTTTCACTGACATTTCCTAGAAATTTAAACAGTTCTGAGTAATGCCAAGAGCTGCCCAAATCTTACTATTGTTTGCTTATCAGGTTTGTGATAGCCCCATCTTGTTGGGGTTTATAGCACAGATACTGATGTCTCTGCCAGTCCTCACCCTCTTGGGTATTCGGAGAGCTTAGGAAAACTATTCTGCTCTGCAGAATGCATCTTGCCTGGCTGGTGGAGCAACTAGAAAGTTCTTACCAGATCATGTTCTGTCTGAACTATGAACTGCCAATAATGCCAGGGTCACGTGTTTGATCCCTGTAGAGGCTGTTCACTTAAGAGCTGGACCCGATGATCCTTGTGTGTCCCTTCTTACTCAGAATAGTCTGTGATTTCTCCCCTAGAGTGATGCTGGAGTTGTTCCCTCAGCTACAGCTCTAAAGGATCTTTAGAATCAATTTTGAGGCTTTGTTGCAGCTAGTGAGGCCTCAATTTTCCTCTTAGCTCTGCACTGCTCCGCACCTCACCTTTTGCTGTGCTCTGGTGCTTGTTTGGCCTTCCAGCAGCTCATTACTGTCTTAGTAGGAAGCAGGTTCACAAAAAAAAAACCAGAGCAGGTGCTCTGTTGGTTTGTAGAGAGGTCTGCTGAGCTCTAGAGCTGGTGTAGAAAAGGGAGCCCAGAAAGTTACAGAAGGCAAGGGAGAGAACTTGATTTGGGATGGCAATAATTAGCAGTTAGATCTGCTCAGCTGCCAGTGAAACTTGAACCTAAATGTCTTCTGTAGCAAAAGGTACTTTGGACAGGATGATTCCAGTAGCCATCTAAATCCTGACTTCCAAATGTTGAAGGCATCATAGCAGAGTTTTAGGTCTGTTTTGAGAATGTGTGCCCCATTTCACTCAAACTTTAATGGTTGACTTGGAGTCACAAAAACCCAGTCAGTCAGTCTAAGAACTTTGCAAAATCATCTTCCTAAATACGTGAAAGAAAAAGGAGTAAAATTGGTAGTGATTAAAAAGGATTTTGTTCCTATTATCTTTTCCTCAATATATAATGGAGATGTCCATATGAGTAAACTGCATACTTGCTCTTCAAGTGCATTTAAATTTATTTTATAGAAACTAAAAAACCTAAGTTAAAAGGGAGTTTCTTCTGTTTCCAAAGATAAACATTACCTCCTCCTTCCCCCAATCGAGGTCTTAAAGCCTGAGTTCAGTTTTGTAAATTTGTTCACATAGCCAGCCCCAGAAGTACAACAGTATCCCTTAACTCCAATTCTCACTTCAAATAAGAATAAAACTTGAATATTTTTCATTAAGAAGTTAAGCAAATTGATTCTTTCTTTTTTTATATTATTGCTGAATGTGTACTTACTTAGGAATTATGCCTTGACATTGGTCCTTTGAGTCCTCTCCATAACCACCCCAATTGCTTTGAAGCTTGTGTTTTCATTCCCAGTGATTATAGTCACAGCTCTAGCAGTCTCTTTTCTATGAAAAAATAGTTGGAATGAATTCAAATTTTTTTAAACTCTGAATTTGAACTCTTGATGCAATCACCCTGTACAAACATTTCTTCTAAAACACCAGAACCTTACAAAACCCCTCCCAGAGCAAGTGATCCTTTTCAGTATCAGTGCCACTTAATTAATGATTTGTAGCCTGGTAGCATAAATATTTTTTATTATTCCCTGAGAGTAATCATCTTTTTTTTTCCCTTTTCCCCTCTTTTAAACAGGAGCAACTTCATATATGGCTCATACTTAAGTAAGGAAGAAATTGCTTTCTCTGACCCCACTCCTGATGGAAAACTCTTTGCAACACAGTACTGTGGCACCGGACAGTTCCTGGTATACAACTTCCTCAATGGACAGCACCAGACTTAACTGCTCTGAAGGAATTCCATTTTTATTGTGAGACTTCTGCCAGACTGCACTGAGTGGGTGCAGACCTTCAGCAGAAGCCAGGGCCATTTTTATTACAGTGAACTCAGGACTGGTAACAACCAAAAGGTTGTGCTATTTTATTACAATTGTAAACAGTGCAGTAATAGGCTAACTTCGTTTTTTTAAAAGAAAGATATTTTATTAACTTTTACAAAAGTTTGATTGTATTTTATCTAGTTAGTCATGTTTACATGCAGCAGAAAGTTGTTCATAGTGGACTGTAAACTAATGCAAAGACTCTAGTCTCACTGATGAGTACATGCTGAAGTTCTTAATGAGGTGATATACCAGTGCTTCTCAGTACTGTACCTGTTCTTCTGCCCCAGCTCCTGCAGCCAGGGGAGCCACTCTGGTTGCTTGTTTGACAGAGTTCAAGGCTATGGCCAGTTGCATCGAGGCAAGAAGCATAATGGTGCAGTCATGGGCATCAGCCCCCATGGACTGTACTGTGGCTTCTGTGGTGCAGCCTGTACCCTGCTAGATGCCAGGGCACCTGCTCAGTGTCAGCAGCATCAGAATCTCGTTGTGCCCCCTGTCCCCTTCTCCCCCAGATTAGCTGTGGAGTCAAAGGTCGAATGAAAACCCCGAGGACTGGTGTACTCGTCATTCTTCAACTACTGTACTGAGTATATACCTTTGTTAGTGGACTTCACTTTGATACTTGTCACTCCTTCATAAATCTCTCCTCTTTTAAAGGGTTTGTATGTTGAAAAACTGCTGTGGCCTTTCTTGATCTGTACATAATGTAGATAGATTAAAAATAAAATACTTGATAGCTTTTTTAAAGTTATTCTGTATGATACTGTGTGAATGAATCTTTAGTGTATTTCATACTTTTCTTGGAGGAAAAAAGGAGTTATGGGCAGTGTGTGTTTTGATGGAGTCTCTGGAGAGCACAGAGGTGGCATTGAGACCTGCTTGGGTAGGAATTCCCTTAGTGACAATGCATTTTTATCACACTGTGAGGATCACTGCCCCAGGTACCTCTCGATCAATACCATCCTCATACAGGGTTTGTGGTGAGATGGGATACCTTCAGCCTTGAGTAATAGCATAAAACCTTAAGGTAAGATTTGAATGAAGGAATTATGGTTAAACTAACAGTTTGTTTCAATTTTGGAACCTATGTGCAGGTAGGATACACTTGTTTATATTGTGCTGTCCTTAACCTTGGGCTAGAGCTAAAGTAAAGAACTCGCACCACCTCCCAAACAATACTCAAGAGTACTTAAAGCTGAAGTAGCAGAATGATGGTGAATCTGGTCTGTAGAGTCTGGTTATTTCCCAGCTGCCACGTGTAATTTTCAAAGGGATTGTGAGCAGACTGTAAAGGTGAGGCAGGTTCACAGGAAATCTAAAAGTGATCCTCTGGTGGGCTCAGACAGCAAGAGCAGTACCCATTAAGAGAGAGGCAGTCTGAAATGGTAACTTAATATAATCAAATTTAATGAAAGCACATTATAAACATACCATAGCCACAACTTCAGACAGTTTCAGTTCATAAACAGTAACATGAGGTAGACTGACTAGTGAAGCTAAATTCACCAAGTTTTTGGTTAAGAAAACTTTACACTAGGAAAGCAACGTTTTTAACCCTCTTCCAAAAGTCACAAAAAGCAATTACATAAGTTAAGCAAAAAGCATCTGCATATGATTCTTTAAATCTTAGTTTACATTCAGTTTTAATAGACAAGAACAGCTACAGGTAAAATAAAATGCTGGCCCATTTAATACATTCATAAGAATGGCCTTGATGGTGAGGCTTAAAACCAAAATGGAATAGCAGTCATCTGGCTGTCAAACAAGGGCCTCCGTCCCAGGAATTCACAGGCAGCCATGTGTTCCATGGCACAGGCCAGCGCTGTGTGGGCTGGTGTAGTGCACTCTGGCCAGAGTGTTACCAAAACTTGCTTCCACAGGGGAGAGCGCTAAGGAAATGGGTTTACTATTTAGCTGGTAAAGGCAGGCAAATGCACTGATTTTCTAAATGCACTCTCAACCTTCAGGAAAATTTTGCACTGCTCCATCACCAGGCTAATTCCTCCTAGTAGTCTCAGCACCTGAAATTTTAAGAACTTAGTGCAAACATCAAATACACAAACAAAAAGGAAACTGTTTTTGAACATGTAATACCTGACACTTCTACACCACACTAAGACTCAGGATTCGCCTAAGCCCTTCTGGCAAAACCAGCACTACTGGAATACATTCATATGTGTATCAAATGCCTCAAGAGGCATCTTTAATATCCCTACTTCTTCCTAACGTTAAAATAGATAAGGCAGGTTGTGTCTGAAGGAAGTAAGTTTACAGAAGTGGGTTGTTCATGTGAAATTTGCTCAATTTACAGCATCGGAGTTATGCTACATCAACACAGACATATGCAAACCATTTTCCTTTGGCCTCTGTCAAATATATTATGTTTTCTCATCTGTAAACATCTCTTTCCACAAGATAAAAAAAGTTGCTTAATTAACACTATGCATTTAAAAAAATGCCGCTTTGGCAGGTCCTCCAATAAGTTGCAGGTCAGGTATAAAGATGTGTTAATTTCATTGCTTTTTGGGGACTAAATTCATATTCATGAATAGCATTTAAGAACACTCTGCATTATTCTTTTTAGTAAAGGGGTCACAATGTGCAGAAAGATGATTTTTGATGTGTGTGTATGGAAACATCACCAAGGCAATGCCTGCTAACTGTATGATGGGAGCAGAGTACCGCTACGATTTAACCCTGACAACCAAATGCAATGGTGCCGACCTTAGCAAGGATCAGTAAGTATTGCGCTTGTAAGTAGAACAACCAGTATTTACAGATTTACAGGGATGACAGTGTTAGGTGATGCATTCACAGGTCTTTGCTTCTGGAGAGTCTCTCGTGAGCAGTCCCAACTCCCTGGGACTTCTCCTGCACTCGCCCATGGACCTCCTCTAGAATACCTTCTGTTTCTCCTGGATCCAGCTCAGGCATCATTACTCTCCTGCACATTTTTTGGCATGTTGCTTCATATATGGGTATGACAGACCTAGTCTCAACTCTGCAGCCAACTGGAGTTGAGTGTAAAGGAGGTGGAGAGAGTGAGTTGCATACAGCCCACCACAAAGGCACCGGACAGACAGGAGGACACATTTCCATATGCTAAGGAGGATGGATTGCAAGTTTTCAAAGCTCTGAGGAGACTGAGAAGCTGAAGGTGTTTTGCTGGGAAGGTACTCTGGCCTCTAAGTGAAGCGAGAACAGCTATGAGAAGCCTTTGCTTCATCCCTGGAGTTGAGGAGGGGGTGCCTATTGGGGTGAAATACCATTGCTAGGAGAAGGGTCCACAGTGCCTGCCATGCGTTTGCTCATTTGTTCAGGTTTAAGTAGTAAACTTTGAACACCTGTGGAAATTTTGCCAAAGACAATTTCAATACATACACAATTACAAATTTTAAACTAACACTGCACAGAGAACAAGACTATTCATTTTAATACAAATATCTACTTTATATTGTAGTTTCTAACCCCTGAGTATTCTGTACCACAGCACAGAGCTGAAGAGACATAGTGGGCTCTTCTCCACCCATCTTCAATAAATTCCACATGCTGGGGTGCATTTCATGTAACATTCAAACTAGCAGCTGCAAGAGGAGAGCAGCTTCTTCCCCTACATCAGCTGAATATAAAAAGGATTCTTCAGGCAAACGACATCCTCGTCCCAGATCCTACAGCTTGGCTGGCTGTGTGATTAATGGCAGCAGTTGTGACTGATGTGAAAATACCTGGAATCCAGGGTACTTTAAATCGTAACTGATGTGGTAACTTATCCCAAGGAATAAAGCCTACTTCAGAATTGTGGGGAATCCTTTAGAGCAGTCTAGATAAATATTGGTTGCACTTCGTTCCACAGTGATTGTACTTTTTTTAAAAAAAAGTTCTTTTTTTCTTTGTTAGCAGTGTCTTAGCAAGGCTTATATATGACGTCCAGTAAGAAAATAGAGTGGTTCATCATCACTACTGTTAGCAGTTTGAAACTCATCCCGAAGTCGGAACTGCCACTCATCCTCCAGCTCCAACCGGACTATTGTCTGCCGTAACGAGCTTCTGTCTTGACATATGACACACAGGGTGGCACCTTCAATTGAAAAGCACATTAGGTTCTCAGGGTACAAGGACAACTCATTTCCTGCATTCATTTTCCTAAGATATTTCAAAGATATCTCTGCTGCTAGGTAGAAAAAAAGTAGTATTAGAAGAGTCTATCAACAACCATCCAGCCCAGATTTAGGTCAGTCATCTGAGACACAGGACAACAGCAAATGGTATCCCTCTGAATTCTGTGAATTTGCAGGAGGGCAAATGGACAGGGAGAAGCAAGCGTGGTGTGGGGTCTGCTCTGTATAACAGAATGTCAGTGCTGGACAATCAGCCAGTGTTAGTATCACAAACTGTAGCAGGGAGAACATTAACCGGAATCCAAGATCTTTAACAAAAGACTAAAGCCTACTTTTTGTTTGTTTGTTTCATGGGACATTTGGGTTTGTACAAGGTCAATGATGAAATTCTACTAAGCCAAACCAGTTCCACAACTGACTCTTAAGAAAATCTGCTATAACTTCCTTAAGTATGAGAGCTGCCCTTGGTAAAGTAGTGTAAGAGTTCCTAATTTTTCTGTGGCTTGACAAACTTGCAAATTTCCTTCCATCTAGTGTTACACATAGACATCTAATAAGCAGGAAAGCTTGCTCTATTCTGTGTTTCAGCCCATGCACCTGACACACAGAAAGTTTTGGTTCAGATCCTTCCTCTGTTTGATTAAAGCAAGGGAAGACCCTTCCTACCAGGCATTCATGGCCCATTTATTGTGAAGAAATTGCCCCTTGCCCAAGAAACAAAGAAAGTGGCCTCTGTCTGCATTCGGCCCATATCAGGTCCTGGGATGTGGCAGTGACCAGCACCATGACATCTTTGTGCCTCCCTCCTCTGCCTGTGCCCTGGAGGGCCAAAGAGGGTGCAGGAGCAAACTTCAAAACCTGTTTTTTAGGACTGGCTCACAGTCATGCCTCTGGCACCCCTGCATGTGCACCATCCTCAGTCAGCACAAGGTGGAAACAGCTCAGCCATACCACCACAAATGCACTGGAGCTCTGCAACAGACTCCAGCATTACTGAATACCTGTGGCAATTTACTATTTGTTAGCATTAAGAGAAAAATATCAAGAAGTGTTTTGATGAGGTTTATCAAGTTCTGGTGGGGGTAGACCCCATAATCCTCCAGCTAAGAGCTGTCCCCATCTGCAGTACTGAAAATTTGTTGCCATTATAGACCAATTGCCAGAGCAGTCTCTTGTCCTCATCAGTAGGACCTATGCTGTAAACTCTCAAGTGGCTGACTGCACAATTCACTGCCTGATTTCCATGGATCATGTTTTTTCTGCATCAGCTTGATCTGATGTCACTTTAAAATAACTTAATCAATTTAATTTGGCAAAGCTTACCTAAGGTTCAATTACCTGGACTTACTACCAACAGGAACAGAAGTTTGATACACACTCCCAAAAAACCACTCCATCTATTCCTTTTGAAAACAATGGCAGCACTAACTGTGAAAATAATGGAGATGTTTAATGAAGCTGGTTATTCCTCTGCCTTTCCCTTTTTCTCCATGCTATTACTACTTGGCAGGAAAGCACCCAGGATGCCCAGCAAAGCAACAAGATTACCTTTCAGAAACCTGAACCGCTTGAGGAGGTCTGCACCAATGAAGGAGTCGCAGAGGTAGAGCAGAAGTCCACTGAAGAACACACCTTCACAGTTGACATTGACTGAGTGTGGGCGAGAACTAATATAGCATATAGCCACCTGGAACACAGGGGGAAAGAAAGGAGCACTTCTGTGTTAAAAGGTCTAAGAGTGACTTAAGAGTGGAATGAAATATAACTTAGTGATAACAGGTGAGTCAGCTGGTACTGGTAAAAATACAATCCAACAGGACTACAGTATTGAGCAAATTTCCTGAGGAAATAACACACAGGACAAACTTCTAGATTCAGATTTGGTCACCAAGTCTGCAACATGTTATTTCAGGGCTCTCTGTAATTCAGTTTGATTTTCTGCTTCTCTACAAATTACCTGCTTATAATGACTGTTGAGATTATGTAGGTTATTCTAATAAGGACACATTTGTCAAACACAGTAAGCAATTCCATGAGTAATGAAACTGCTGAAGCTTCTGGGTCACAGCATCGAGGCTCTTCTGTGTCTCAGTGCCATGATGGCTGTTGTGTATCTTCTCTATCTTCCCACTGACCTCCATAAAATTTGTCCAAACAATACCCATGTTAGACATTCACACTGTTTCAAACCCACTTTAAATTATCACTGGGTTCAAAAAGTATAATCTCCTAACATACAGACATCAAGGATATTATTTGCAAAAACCTAGTTTCCCCTAGAAAGCCACGTTCATAAAAAGAGAAGCAATAAAGCATGAATACCAAGTTCTGTCAAGAATGGTATCGCTTTTGGGTTTTTGCTTTGTATGTATACTTCAGAGAAACACACTCAGTTCCCTTTTAAATCATAGAATTGTTTAGGATAGACTCATTGAGATCCCACTGTTATCTTGGATCCATGAGATCTAAGATCCTTGAGTCCAACTGTTAACCCAGCACTGCCAAGCCCACCACTAAACCATGTTCCTAAGTGCCACATCTACACATCCTTTAATATCTCCAGGAATAACAAATCCACTGGTTCCCTGGGAAACCTGTTCCAATGCCTGACAACCCTTTCCATGGAGAAATTTTTCCCAATATCCAATCTAAACCTACCCTGGCACAACTTGAGGTCATTTCCTCCATTCCTATCACTTGTTACTCAGAAGAAGAGACTGACCCCCACCTGGCTACAACTTACAGATAGTTGTAGAGAGTGATAAGGTCTCCCCTGAGCCTCCTTTTCTCTGGACTAAACAACCCCAGCTCCCTCAGCCACTCCTCATCAGACTTGTACTCCAGCCCCTTCACCAACTTTGTTTCCCTTCTCTGGACATGCTCCAGCACCTCATTGCCCTTCCTGAATTGAAGGGCCCAGAACTGGAGACAGGATTTGAGGTTTGGCCTCACCAGCACCAAGTCTAAGAGGATGATTCCCTCCCTAGTCCTGCTGGCCACACTATTCCTGATATAGGCCAGGATGCCACTGGCCTTCTGGCCACCTGGGCATGCTGGTGGCTCATCTTCAGTTGGCTGCTGAGCAGCACTCCCAGGTCCTTTTCTGTCAGTCAGCTTTCCAACCACTGTACACCTGTAACAATGTTACATGGGGTTGTTGTGACCGAAGAGAAGGACCTGGCACAATCCAGCAGTCACATTAATCCATCACAGACTTCTGGTCTCTACCCACACCAGCCAGCTGGAGGCTTCACCACAAGCTCCTCCAGTGGAATGGTCCTTTACTTCCAATAGCAGAATCTGTTTGAGACCAAAGTCTCCAAACACTACCCTTGATGCTGAAGGTTAATAAAAGCAGAACTTTGCAACAAAACAAAGATACTGAAGTAAACTTTACATTTACTTGTCCCCATTATCCCTGGAAGTATTTTGTACCTCGAGTCCGATGTTCAGGTAGCAGTCGATGGCCAATACTGGGTTCTTGAAGTTATGAATGGCCTTTGGGAAGAGTTTGTATGTTGCATGCTGAAGGAATTTCTCCAAGAGGAACTGGGACGGGGCTGCCAGCAACGTATGCTCACTGTCAGGGGCACAGACGTACTGAAGAGGCATTATTGGTGCCATGCTGTCCGAAACCTGCAGTGAAACCAAGGGGAACCCTTTTTAACCCACCTACTCAGTGTATCTGCTCTGCAGGAGTTCCTCTATCTGGGGAAGGGAATGCCATGATAGAGTGGGTAGAGAGAGAAAGCTGGGAGAAAGGATCAAAAACCACCACTCAGTTTTGACATAGCACCACAGCAGAGAAATAAAGGAATTGCTTGTTCTGTGCTTGCTGAGTACTTTCATGGATACATGCTTGCCTAAAGAAGGGACAGTAAATAGGGAGTCCAAATTTCACAGCGACATTCATCCTGCCTTATCCTGAACATTACAGGAAATAATAGACTCCTTGTGTGGAGTCATCTACGAAAAATGTTTTCTATTGAGTTTTCTCATAGGCCAGTCCATCGCTACAGATTCCACTGCAACCATAAGAAAAAAGGAAAATCAGAAAATTACTTTCAAAAATACTCAAAACCAGGGTTGGATCAGTTAAATCTTGAACTATGGAGGTGAGTTTTTTAAAAGAGGGATGGTGGGGGATGTGTTTAAAACCACTAGGAACACAAACTACAAGATTCCTACATCAAAACAAAACCTCTGAAATACATCTCCACTTAAAGCTGTCATAGGTGGAACATACTCTGTATAAAATATTTGGTATATTTTTATAAATACTTGGATTTTCTGAATGGCTTCAAGAGGTTCCAGTTTTCAGAGCCTTACTTCAGGCCTCTTCTTGTCAGGAAGTGCAAGAACTGAAAGTCACCCCAAACCAGCAAACTCCAGAAAACAGTGGCTGTGCTAACATTTTTAAAACCAAATCTGGTACAATTTGTCTGCTTTTGATCAGAGTGTATGTCTGCAAATTCTTCCTCCATCAGAGACACTGGTGAATTGCTAGACCAAACCCTTTCCAATTCCTGTCCATCTTCTAATAGATTAGGAGGAATTTTATTAGTAATTTATAATTAGCAAAATATTTATAATTTCCTACTTTTGATATGGCAGCCCTACCAGAGTAAGCCAAGAATGTCAGATGTCAAATAAGCAGCAAATAAATCTAAGAGACTAGAGAATTCTTTCGTTTGAGGGGAAACAGGTCCTGATTTCACCCCTTGCACATTAAGGACCATTCTTCCACACTCACCATGATTTTTGGCTTAACGACGAAGTCCTTTTGTCCTCCAACCTGAATATGTTTCTTCATGACACTGAAGTTGTTGAAGCGGCAGATGAGGAGGCCACTGCTGTTTGTTCGCAGATTAAAATCTACATCTTCACAGAAATACCTGGACATTAAACACAAGATCACTAAACCAGCTGTGCGGCAGCTGTGCATGAGCAAGCGCTCACACACCCACTGCTGAAACGCACCAGTATGGGCTCAGTAGAGATTTTTTGGTGACCACCTGATATGGTGCCAGTACAAATTCTCTACAGAGCTCTTAAGACTCATTCCTTCAATGTGCTCCTGGTGTAGGAAGGGAAGTGCTGGTCATCTTAAGAGAAAACTACTCTTCACTTTTCAGAGTGCCTGCATGCTTCTTCCCCATACTGAATCTGGCTTGCCCTCTCATTCTCATCATGCACTGGCATCAACAATTTCCTGCCCACCCTTTCTTTTTTTTTTTTCCTTATTTTTAGGTTTGGTGTTGTTTTTTTTTTTAATATATATTTTTGAACCGAGAGAACCTCTGCGGTGACCAACCTCCATCTCTGAACAAGCCAATTCTATATGACATATTCCTTCATAAACAGGAATTGGGGAATGAATGTGGCTTTGACAAATATTTGGCTATGGGAGACAAAGCAGCTGAGAAGTAACATTCATCCTATGCTATTTATGATGCAGTTGCTCACTTCTGTGGGCTGATTCCATCTCATGATTCAACCTGACAGAGAATATGAAATCAAGAGCTCTTGAAGCCACACCACTTGCACAGGCTGGCTATAGTTCCTCACTCAAATACACAGGATCCCTGAAAACAGCAGTAAGAGCCCAGGGGTCATCTGTGGCCAGCAGAGACATGGTTTGTTTTGAACTCACTAGCTGGGAAGCAGAATATTGCTTCAGTCTGTGACAAGAACTAGCAGTAAAGGCACATAATATCAGTGCTTTATTGCAAATGCTTTTTAGGATGAAGTTAGCTGAGGAAGGGTAAGAAAAAGGAAGGAAATAGTGGCAACAAGGAGGATAGCTTACTCTGAAGGAAATACACGGAATCCTTCCTCATAGCATTTGACACAGCAATGGCTTAAATATTTCCTATACTCTTGTTCTTAGTAACACAACAAGCTCTCTTGCCTGTTAGAGAGGCACTCTGAAAGCGTCACACTCTTCCTGCAGTTGATGTAATTTTGGCTCCTTTTTTCCTACTTTTGGTCTCCCAGTTACATTTTTCTCCTGAAGTTTGTTCATTCCCCCCTGTCTTTTCAGTTCTCTGAAGCCATCCCTTGCCCTTGCTTCATGGTCTGTCTCTCCCGGGTGCTTTTTGGCTTATGCCAAATTTATTTTTATGCCTCATTCATTCAGATGCAACATATATTGCTCTGTGTTTTTATTTTTGTGATTGTGCACTAATTGCCTTAGACAGAATCTTTCTGTTCATCTCAACAGCATTCAGAAATATTATGACAAGACTCTTATCATGTCAACGTAGTATTTTTCCACAGATATACACGTATTGACTACCTGTTTAGATCATATTGCACGTTCTGGGTCAGGTCTATGTTGAGCAGTATAAAATCCCGCACGTGGCACCTGGAGAATGGAGCCTTTGCTTTCCTGGTATTCAGCTTGCTGTTCCATCTCTGAACACCCAGTATTGCATAATGAACAATTTTGGGGGTGGCTTCAATGTGTTGGAGGACACTTTTCAGAGACACATTCTTGCTGAAAACCCCAGGCTCTAGAGACTGGCTGCAAAACATGATCAAACACAACATACAAACACACCTTATTATTTTTATATAACATGTACTGCATATATATACGCATGTGTGTAAAAAGGAGAAAGAAATTCCATTAACAATTGAGAATGTTTACTGCAAGTGTTGTTAAAATATATACACAAATGCAGACTTTTTAAACAACAGACAACTAATCTTATCCCATCAATGTAGCCATTAAGAAAATCAGCCTTTCAGCAGAATAAGATCTTACACAGCAGTTTAGGAAGGGAAACAGGATCACCTTACACATCATTTCTGGAAGGCTATTTTCTCTGTAATGGGCAGCATAAGCGCTGAAAAGTCCAAGAGCTTAATGCCTTCTAAAAAGCTGAAGTTCTCGAAATAAACTGTTTTCACTGAGAAACATAAATTGAATCAAAACAAATCAGGGAAGTAACATATTGAGAAATCACTGAATTAGTCACTAAAAGCAAGAGTGGCTTTAGGCAAAGAACAAGCACAAGCAGATGTTTATTGATAGTAATGACACAGATGTAAGGGTACAGTCAGGCGGAAGTGCTCAGCAGCAGGAGGTTGATGGTGGTGGCCAGCAAGACAAAGGTACAGCCTTCCCACTGCTCCGAATGACTGAGCTGAACTTCTGCATTTTAGGCAATACATCTACAGTCTAACTGTATAGTTCCTATGCTACCTGAATAATAATAATTGAGTGAATAATGACCTTTGTGAGGCCCTTTGGACAGGCAGCCTGGTGTCATTACATCAAAGCCACTGCTGAAAACTGCTTTAGCTTTGCAATGTCTCGAGTACATTACCAGCAGCTCCAGCTGCCCAACCCTTCCAGCTGTCTGGTCTTTGACACTCTGTCAGATGCTAGAGATGAGCCTAAGTCACAGATGTGCTGCTGTCTGTGCTGGATCAGTGCAAGGACCCCAACACAGCGAGTACTTACCTGGACTGTTCGTGGGCGCTGTGCATGTTCCACAAGACACAGGAGTCATCCATGACCACGATGAATGGCCACACACACTGGCGCTTGACTCCCAGCTCCTCCAAGCGGTTTCGTTCCAGTTCTAGATTGTGGTAGGAAAGTTCCTTAATAAGAAACCTGGCAGCACCTGGTAAAATACCATAAAGGAGACATCTTTATTAGACTTTATCACTTTTCACAGAGAAAGGTTACACAAACATCTGCAGTCATTACCCTTTATGAACTTAGTGCTCATAACATCTTAGTTTAAGAAGAAATCAGTAAGTCCCTTTTTCAGCGTGAATAAATCTAAAAGGCAGATACCAAAAAGACTGGATGCTTTCAGACACTCTGCAAAACACAGTTTTGTGGGCATTAATAAAGTAACTTGAATGAAGAAGGGGCTGAGATTCTAAAACTGAAGCTACTTAAAATTTCTTGCAGGAAAAACTCAGCATCCATGAAAACAAATTCCAAAGTTCATGCCCCCAGTGTTTAGCTGCAGTTAATATTTACCTTCAGCTAACTAAAAAGTTGCATTTGAAAAATCATGTGTAAAACATCTAGCAGAATGAACATTTGCACAGTAGGACTGAGTAAAATGAGTGAATATGGTCCATAAAACATCAGCTTTTAAACTGAGAAAGCAGTGGTCAATACAAACATGTATTCCTTGTCCCTGACAGCAGTTCTTCCACATCACTGCATTTTGCACAGATATTGCTTCTATTATGACAGCACAAATGTGAGGAGCTAAGCTGCTGCAATGTTTCCTTCAACATGATCCACATTGTCCAAGATGGATTTTGATACCTTCACAGCAATGCATGGATGGTGTTTCTTACCTACTCCAGCATTGTTGAACATGCCTGGCAGGACAAGCATGATGTGATTGGGCCAGTATTTACGGTAGAGAGGCATTTCATACTCCTTGACTACAAGGAGGTGCAGGTGGCTGATGCCTTCCATGGCATGGTAGAGGTTCAAGAGGCCATGTTCATGACGTCCACTCGATGGAGTGAAGATAGGACTCTTGACTGCATTCAAATTCTGCTGGAACAGGATGTATTTTGGCAACATTAGGTAAAAAGTAGGTTATTCCTGATAGGGATTTTTATTTATTTATTTATTTTATACCAGATTTTAAGATTACTGATCATTGCAATACATATGAACTGGACGCTAGGAATGGAAAAAGGGATGATTGTCCTCAAAAACTCTGGTTCTAAGGACAGTCAGGCAAGAACTGCACAAGTGACTTCAAAACAAAAAGAAAACAGACAAAACCCTCCCCCCATTAACTTGCAGATGTATATGTCAAGTTGACTGCATTCAGCAGGTGGGTAAAAGCAGCACACGCACCTTGTCAGAAACAAGTGGTAGCCGCATGCTTTCGAGATGTTTTCCCTGCTTGCTGAAGACAAAATGGTTCTCTTTGGACTTGGGGATTATAAAATGCAGTTGAACCTCTTCTCCTAGCATTGAGGATGAAAATGTGAATGCATGCAGAGTGGAGTCAGATACCTGTACACAAACAAAAAAGAATTGCATGCAGGTAATACATAGAGGGTATATGGCAACCTGTTCTTACAGTCACAGTGCTAGAAGCCATCAGAGAAGAACATCCAAAATATTCTCTTCCAGTAACTGAAGTTAACTCTATTGTATTACCATTTTCCTCATCATAAGGCACATTATTTAGGCATGTAACTGGCCTTGCTATTAAAAGAAGCAGCATTTTGCACCAGTATTGATTTTTGACCAGACTGGACTCTTCTGAAGTCCATTTCAGCTAGGAATTATTTATGAATACTTAGCAGCAGAAGTTAAATATATAGATACATATATACGTACTAGGAAACAAATTGTCCAAACAAACTTGCCCACAAGATTCAAAGAGCAGTGTAGCATGTGGGTGTGCCTCCACAGCAGCACACACTGCCATACAGCCACTGCAGCAGCAGCACAGCTCACTGGTATGGGATTTTTCCTGTGGCAATACTCTCCTAAGCAGCTGGGTGGCCAAAGCAGACCACGCCATTAATAAGGCTATGAAGAATTTGAGTGAGCTTAAGTTTGCACAGCACTTCAGTGAACCATGTAAGTGTACACAAAGTGCCTAAATATCTGATTAGATTTCATCCTACAGAAGTGTCTGTTTTACTACAAAGTCAAATAATTTACTCTTATCAATGAGCTTTCTATAATCTCTATGAAAAGATTGAAATTAGCCCAAATAAAGGTGGAAAAAACAAGGGATTTTATTTAGGTTCTGTTAAAGCATTTAAGAATCTCTCTCCCTTCATAATCCTTGGCATCCAACAACTCCTCTTTGAACATGTAATTTACCTGCATTCAATTATCATAATTCCATATACACAGCTCACACTTGCACAAACAAGTAGATGTTTATACTTTTTAGTACTAGTCATGTTTGACCACATACACAATGATGAGTGGAGAGAACAACAAATGTTCCTGGGAAGGACCTGCTCCTATCGATGTACTTCATGAAGCATGAGGTTTAAACCAGACCTGCTGGTGCTGCTCTGAGGCAACTGGCATTGCACATTGCCAGGCTGGTGTGTCTACACTGTGATAGCCTAATAGCAAGCTCTTGGAAAAGATTAGCAAGCAAGGAAAGAATTATTTGAGATAATAAACTTACAAGTAAACTGTTGGTGGTGAAGGACTAATGTGTCAGCTGTTAACCAGGAGTAATCTTACTTGCCAGTCTCCTGTGAGCATAACTGTTTTAGAAACCAGAAGTTTAACTAAACAGTTAAAAATGTTCATTTATGTCCAGTGACTCATAAGCTACTGCTGAGAAGCTTGCACAGTTACATACAAAGGGACGAAGAAAGGCCTTCCCATCTCCCATCACACATGTGGATGGTTGGCATTTAGGTAAGACAAGCATCTTTCTTAATTTTACAGTCTTCTCCCATGAGGTACTGCAACCCCCGTGGGCAGGCTCAATAATGCTTTGGCTTGAGACCACTTGTCACAATATTCACCCTTTGCCAGAGGCAGCTGAAGAGGAGAACTGCTTATTCAGAACACAACAGACACAGTTAATGCTCCTGGGTCTGTAGCGCGGTATCTCCCCTGAGAATGGAAGAATTAAACAATTCCATCTCAGGGAAGGTGAAAGAATGAATCCTGAGACAAAAGCAGTATGCCTGGAGAGACCATAGGAAAAAGCAAGGATGCAGTTTACCTTTAGGCCTCGACACTAACCTGTGTAGCAGGATTAATGTCCATGTACTGATGGCACTGCTCACAGTGATGGAATGTATTGTAAGCCGCATATTTAGTCAGCATCATGGACACAGTCTCCCTTTTCTTAGGTTCCTCTGATTTTGTTTCTTTGCTTGTTTCTGTACACCAAGAAACAGAAAATTTAGGAGTGTTAAAAAACAGAGAATGCGATCCTGGTAACAACTGTAAAGAACACATGAATTGTTTTGTTTCATATAATTTTGGAGACTAAAGATTCTTGTGAACTCATGTGTTCAAATAGGAAAGTATTCCTAAAAAAGTCTACATTTTACTTACGTTGTTTCACTCTTGAGAGTTGTTCTGTGTATACAGGACTTATATTGCGGTACTTGGGGTCACGTACACTCAGGTCAAAAGGTATTTTGCTGAAGATCTCAATGTCAGGCCAGTGGTCATTGCTAGACTGAGTAATTTCACTGTTTTCTGTAAGATCTGCAACAACACACTTCGGGTAAGCAGTATCAGATACCCACCAAGTGAAGTTTATGATGTTTGCTGATTTACAGTTGCACAGGAACTTACCACACATGCGCACATATACACACACGCACACAGAGCATCAAAAATGTTTTGTGCATAAATTCTGAACATCATAAATGTTACCACTGAAATTACAATCCACACAAAGCCATTTCAAAGAAATGGCAATTTCTTAGAAACTGCGTGCCTCCTAAATACCTTTCAGCTCTGTTTCTCATCAAGCTGCTGAGGTATTATCACTCTGGTTTAAGCATAATGTGCTCAAATGAATGGTCCTATTTGTGCAGAAGGTACAGGTGTAGTTCTGAGCCTCTCTGTGTGGAACAAAGAGCACTGGGTAAATGAGAAGCTAAATATCCAAAGGATGAAAGTAAGGAAAAAGAGGCTGCATAAATATATGAACTAGTAGCCAGTGGGACACGATAAAGGCAGTAAAAGATACACTCCTATTACTGAATGGGATGTGGCCAGCAAGGATCATCTGAAACTTTTGCTTTGATCTAACAAAGATAAGCTGAAAGTAGAAAATCAAATTTAAGCAATGGGAACAATTGAAAGCACTGGTCAAAGAAAACTTCAGAATGAAGCTTGAACATAAGCCAATTCAGTTTAAAATGAGATGGAAGAACACACAAAAATAGGTGTGTAACTGAGGTTACTAATTTTAGAAAAGTGAATTCAGGTGAAATGAAGAAGGTGGAGCCTACAGACAAGCACATGCTCACCCTGACTGTCACAAGAGAAGACACAGTGATCTACAGAGCTCTAAGTCCATTACTTTGACCTTGGTAATATTAAAATTTAAACAGGGTGAAGGAAATAATTAAAAACGTTGAAGTAAATGACAAATGTGATAAAATACAACATAGGTTGACTCAAGAAATCCTGTTTTACTTTCTTAATATGGCTATGAGATAGCTATTTCTTTGAACAATGGAAATGCAATGCATCTTCTTCTGGACTTAAGTATTTGGTATGATACTACAAGACATATTATTAATAGAGCTGAAGAAAATGAAGACAAGGAATGGTCTGTAAATTGAAAGAGTTGATAAAACAGAAGTTTTAGAAGATAGCATCATGTAACATTAAGGCAGAGGGAGATGACCAAAGAAGTTAAAGGATCAGTAGACGGGCACACTGTTTAATATTCTCAGTAATGGCACAAACTTAAACAGAAAATTTGCTTAAGTTTGATGGTGGCACACTCTTTAGAGTCACTGTTGACATGGAGAAGGAATCAAAGATCAGCCAAAAGGAATTCAATGCCCTAAAAAACAGTAAAAACAAAAACTTGGTGATATTTAACAGAAAAAATGTGAGTCCTATGTACATTCAAGGATTAATAGCAAGCATTTCTGCAGCAGTTTGGGAGCCCCTCCGATGGAAATTGCAGTTGCTGGGGAACCTGTGAGTACCAGCTACATATCAATGCCAGTGAAACAGGAGAATGGAAAAGACCAGCGCAATCATAGTTTCATCAGTCGTGGGGGTTTCAGTGGGGCGAGGGTAACACATGAGCTACTGTGAGCTGGGCTGGTTAAATATCCTTCAGAATGCCACATTCAGCTCTGCTCAACCATGCATCAGAAGGATAAATTGAAAATCGATGTGCAGGCAAGAATAACAAACTGATAAGGAGAATAACAGGCCTATCATTTGTGAGGATCCTGTAAGAAGATCCAGGCTACCTCAATGAATCCTGAGAGAGGGTAAGATAGCTGCCTGTCTACATCAAAGAAGCAAACCTCAAAGAAAAGAAAAAGCATTTTAATTTAAATTACAGTTTTCTTTGGTCCTGAAGAGAATGTTTATAACTGAGACAGAAACATCTTTGGGTTAGAGAATAAAATAATATTTTTAATAATGAGAACACTGGTGCTCTGGAGAAGCATTCCAACAGAAGCTGTGGGAGGAAAAAAGCCACAACCAAAAATCCCCACCAAACCCAAATTGCTCTTGTGATGGAGTTCCATGCATTCCTGGCATGTGGTGTGTGACCCATTCCTATGACCACAACAGACCAGATGGCATGACGCAGAATTTCTCTTACATTTTGATATTTCATCCTAAGTTTCTGGGGCACTTTAGTTCAAATAATGAGAGAGTAACTGCCCCCAAAGCTGCAAACCAAAGGAAAATACTTTTTTCCCCCCCCATTTAATAGCACTGAATGAACAGAAATACAAATTACTCTTTTCAAGGGTTTGACAACAACTACATTCTCAGGATGCCAGTCAACAACAAAATATTTTCAGGATGCCAGTCCAATGGTCATGGGAGTTCTGAAACACAGAGACTTCACTATAAAACCACAGTTCTGTAAAAAACACCATGAATAGGAATAATTTTTAAAAGGTTTGGCTCTTCTTGAGGAAATTCCTGCCACAGCAGTCAACGAATCTGTGAAATCTGTCAAATGAGCACAAATGCAAAGAGGCTCCACTTCTCTCCCCTTCATCCTCAGCATAAGATCTGCAAACTGCAGACAGGAGACAGTCTAACAGAAAATTGGTATATAAGTTATGAATAAACACAAATAATACTTGTGTTTTAGCCAGAAACAAAGTGTTCTTAAATGTCCTGTTCGCTTAAAAGCACTCTAAAAACTTGCAATGAGAGGTAACATGAGTAGATGCTGCCCATTTACAGTTTTGTGCTCACTTTCATTTTAGTGCTATACATATATATCAATTCAAAACACATTTAATAGTTTTCAGCTAAGCCCAACCCAAAATTTACTTTTTTATTAATCTATATTGAAATATATGCAGAAATCTAGAGCAAGTCTGGCTACACACCTATGGACAGGACATATAGTAGATGTCATTTATAGTCTTTCAGTAAGCCTAAAAATTTCACTGCTGAACAATACATAACACAGGCTCTTTATGATGCATATTAAGAATGCCTACTAAATACTTACTGGCATTAATCTCCTCTTCATCATACACATCTACTTCCAGCAACCGGATCAGCATGCGGAAGAGAATCCTTAGGAACTGCAAGTATGAACCAGTCTTTCCAACCTGAGCCAGAGATGGAAAAAAGCCTAAATGCCAATTCAAACTACTATGATAAAAGGGTAGATTTCAAGATAAATGCCTTTGGGCGTACCCCAAAGCTCTGCTTTTCACTGTGCCTGAAAACAGTGCAAGACACAATAGTCCCACTACGCTCAAGTTTTACTAAATGCCCTCTGAGCACACTCTGGCCCACAGTCTGCGTCACTTGTACAGAGGGAGATCAGCAGTGGTAATTAATTGCTTCTCTCCTGACATGCTCATGGCAATGTTATGCCAGGTACCATCCACCTGTATTTCATTAGGCTAAAACATAGCATACAGCATCACACTTCCTCTCCTTACCACTTTCAGCATGGACTTATAGCCTTGAAAATTTACTTTGGTTTTTGACCTCAAAACACATTACCATGTGCAAGTTTGAAGGGTGCCTTGACAGTATGACTTACAGTCCTCATCACTGGCCCTCTTGGACTGCTAAAAAGGCAAGAGGAAGATTGTGCTCTTACTTGTGGTGGTCCTGTCAAAAGCAGCCGCCTGGGGTGAAAACTCCTGGTGCCAGATGCCTCACTCTGATTGCTGAAGTCCGCATGATGCTGTCGGGCTGTTGTCCACTGCCTGTAGTACAGAGACTGCTCTTCACTGGTCATATCCTTGTGAAGCAAAGGCCTTAGAGAGCTCAGCCAAGACACATCAGCATGAGGCAGGAGGGAAGAGGAAGAAGGCAAATTCCCACTTTTCTGTGAGCCCAGGAGGCAGTAGGCAGCTTTGGACAGGATGACAATGCGTGGCAGGGCAACACGAAGGGCCTTGCTGTCTTTGGCTGAATGGGAAGGCCACTGAAGTGTTTGGGAGACTGCAGGCAGGGATGACAGCTTTGAAGTGGTGCTGCTTGCCATCTGGTTACCCAGAGAGTCACATTCTTGTTTCAGGGTCTCTCCAGCTGTAAAGCTGGAGTAAGTTCCCTTATCCACTGAGCTGTGTACCACAGGCTGAAAGTTAAGTGATGGTGCCTGCTTCTGAGACTTGTCTGCAGCACTCGAGGAGCTCACACTGTTGTCAGCCAGGGAACCTGAGAAAACAAAGAGCACACAATGAACAGATACTGACTGACATAAGAAAACCATGCATTCATTCGATCTATGAGGCAATCCTAACATACAAATACTTCTGTTCAATGAGTGCTGTTGTGCCTTAGATGAGTGTTTCACCATGTAAAAAGAAATAATTTACAACCATCTGTCCTTGCTGGAGAGGCAAAGGCCCTGCTGCTACAGGGTTCAGAGTCCAAGGGTTCAATCCTAAACTCTGTGTGCTAGCGATTGTTTCTCATCTAAGATTTGGAATTTGATGGCACAACCTTCTGAAAGTCAAGTTTAACAAACCACTGTATACATAGATCAGTTTCACCTTTCTTTCTATGAAGAACAGAGCATTTATTTCATGTGACCTGAGCTACACTCTCTCCTCCATACAGTCAGGTTTGTTCAGTGTATGGGAAGATCTAGTGCATGGCAAAGATCCAGCTCAGCTGTCTTAATACCTCAAACTCACGGGGAAAAAAAAAGGAAGGACAGAGAAGTGTCTGTGGAACTCAAAGAAGAGAAGGCTTGGTGGGAGGTGAGGCTTCATTGATGCCTGAAGAGGTAGGACAAGATCCAACCATTCTGTCGGTCTTGGCAAGGAGGCAAATATCCATCCTCACCCTTAGCTACTCCCACAGTTACAGATAATTTTTCTACTCCTAGAATTTTATACTAGCCTTTTTTACTTTGATATTTAAGATCTTTTCAGGATCCACTGGACAAAGCTAGCAACAAATGTGAAATGTAAGTTTAAAAATAAAATTCACAAGGGACCCTAAGCTATGGCATACCAAACCTCCCACTGAAACACCATCTTCTTTTAGCAGCAGATGGGAAAATTGCTCACTGTGGGAAGAATCTTCAACTAACATTTCATTGTCTAGTCTGCAGTAGGATACAGCTAAGCAATCCACATTTGAGAAAACATCTTAATGTTTGCATTCAAATTCCAGTGAAGTAGGAATAAAGACTTGTTTTTCAGACCAACAGCAGAATAACTGACCTGAGGTTCCTGTGACAGCACTGCTATTACTCTGGGGTCGGTCCAAGTCTATCAGCAGCTCATCAGAGTCATTCTCGCTACCATTAGCCTTCTCCTGCTCCTTCTCACTAAGGTCAAGAGCTACAATAGGCCCTCGAATTGCCTCCTTTGAGACGTAGCAGCATGCCAAGCCTACTTCTTGCTCTAAGGCAGTACGAGTTAAGTAGCTTGAGTCAATTAGCCGAAGGTCACAGTATTTCAACGACCTAGAAAACCCAACACAAGAAAAAATGAAGTGACTTTGAAGAATCCTATCTTTAACTGCTTACTAAATATTCCTGAGCAATTTTATTAGCCTGTAAATATAAACATATTTTAAAATATCATCGCTTACAGTAAAGCTCCTTAGTACTTTGCACAGACACTTACTGACCGACACAGTATAGCAGCATTACTTTTCACAACCTACACTTTACAAAACTTTAAATGGTTACCAAATACGCTCTTCAAAAATACACTTCTTTTGTGAAAAAGAAGCCAGATGGTATCAAATCACTTATCCACCCCCCAGCTTCTCTAAATATGTTAGAGAACAATCATATTGAAAGAGTAATACCAGCACCTGGGGAAAGTTTCTCCCAGAGGGTCTTTGCCAGTTAGAATAACAATGCAAGGTAGACCTTCCAGATCCTGATAGGTACGAGGAATCCAGTCATCTTGCTCATTGCCCCTCCAAGCCTGTGAACAGAGAAAATTCCAGTCACATCTAAATGACATCTGCTAAACCTTCACCTGTTTTCATTTTTCATCAGTTCCTGCTTTTCCTTGTGTACAGTGTTTGCTTTTTCAACAGCCAACAGAAAGGAGACCTTGGGTACAGGCATGCGTTTGTTTTCTGGTAGCCAGTGGTTAGCCAAGCATTAATACAAAGCAAAAGGATGTACAGCATATGTTATTCAGTGCTGGAAACATACACCTGGGGTATTAGTGCGGTCTGTCAGAGAAAAATGCAGTTCATGCCTTCAATTTCAAACTGGCACAGATAAAATTCTTTGAAATTTATGTAAAGCTAAAGACTTTCCAGTGGAATATGAAAATAGTTCAATGAACCTTGCTTAATTATTCCATATAATGAAAGATTACATGAAAGAGAAACATTTTACCATTCACTGGAGTTAATCTCACCAGAAAGGACTCCTTACCTACAGTCTACCAAGGCCCAAGACCACAAAACTGCAGCATTTTCCCTTAGTACTAGAAAGATTGGTAGTGTCAGTTTCATGTCCTCAAATCCTTCAGTCCCTTTGGTTCAGCAGAGCTTACTGAAAAAAATTATTTCTCCAATTACCTAGCAATATCTACTGACTCAGTAAAGCAGCCTCAGCAGCAAAGAGATAATTTCTGGCTCAGCAAGGTTAGTCTGGCTGTGTGTCACTCTGCCTCTCCAGTGACGGAAGTTTCTGGGAAAGTGCATGACTAGAAATCCAAACAGGGGAAGATACAAAGCTGATTTTCTTTTTGCTAGCATAAGGACCTAAAAAGAAGCCCAAGTGTCTGGAGCTTTGATCTGTAAACTTGCATCCAGAAGAGATGTTTCTTGACCATCTCACTCAGGAAGGCTGGTGAAAGGATTTGAGGATTTGAAAGTCCTATGAGGAAAGGCTGAGGGAGCTGGGGTTTTTTAGCCTGGAGAAGAGGAGGCTCAGGGGAGACCTTATCACTCTCTACAACTACCTGAAAGGATGTTGTAGCCAGGTGGGGATTGGTCTCTTCTCTCAGGTAACCAACAGTAGGACAAGAGGGCATGGGCTTAATCTCTGCCAGGGATGGTTTAGGTTGGATATCAGGAAGAAGTTCTTTACAGAGAGAGTGGTCAGGCATTGGAATGGACTGCCCAGGGAGGTGGTGGATTCTCCATCCCTGGAGGTTTTTAAGGTGAGACTGGACGTGGCACTGAGTGCCATGATCTAGTAATCAAAGTGGGGTTGGATTAAGGGTTGGACTTGATGATCTCTGAGGTCTCTTCCAACCCAACTTCTATGATTCTAAGGGCAGAGAGATGCAGCCCTCAGGCCTCCTCACTTCTGAATGCCTCCCAAACAGTTTGATTCTTCTTAAACTTAAAGGGTATGCCATGACAGTATCCCTGGTCAGCAAAATAGTTATTTAAATAATTTTCTATCTCTTCTTTAATTCTTTACCTCTGGCTCCCTGACAGAGAGGAATGACCCATCTGGCTGGCCAGCAGGCTCATCTGACTGAGAGGGGAACAGTCCAGCCACCAGCACTGCAGAGATAGCTGCCCATCCTCCCTGCCCTGCTGTGGCACCACACCCTCTCCTACTGCCCTTTTAAAGAGAGCTTAAGTTAAGTAAAACTTTTCAACTGGGATCACTAAGTGCTATAAAGTTTTCCTCCCTGCCCCTGAAATGGTCACAATGAAGTCTCATCCCCCTTGAAGGCAAGAGCATTTATTGGTGGGACCAGTATTTCAAGCTTCAGCCTCACCAGAAAGCACTCAGTAGCCTCATATTTCTCTCTCCCTACATACACCAAAAATAGCCCTGAGTGCCTGTAGTGAAAGCAGGCAGCAAACCAGCTCCCCACTTGCTCTAGTCCTGCAGCTTCAATACTCCACCTAACATCAGAACAAATACCAAGCAGTGTGGGGACTGAATCAAAATTTTCTGCAATAAACTAGACTCAATAGTAGCATGGCTGATGAATTTTATAATGGAAATCAGTTTTCCAAACATATGCTTACACCATTTCAGGTATCCTGCATTATCCCAGGCATCAGGCTAGCAGGTACAGTAGCACAGCACAAGACTCACAGGTGACCTTGGTTATTTTGAAGTGCTACTGGAACCCCCCCACCTAAAAAGACACCACAGGCTTGTATTTGGGCAACCAAATTCCTCTCCTCACTCCATTCACATGCATGGTTCTGATTTGAGGACTTTTTACTAGAAACCTGCAAGGAAACAAGTCCAGAATCCTACACCTTTTTTAGTCCAAAAATGTATCTTATGTTTTGGAGAGGAATAAGAATTATTTAGAAGGTTTTTCATTCTCTGCCTTATCAAATTCCTCTATTCTAGACCAATGTCTGCATAGATATTCACCTGCAACAGCTCCACAGCCAATCCTGATCTGCCTTCAAGGCCTAACAGGCTGCTCCAGCATAAGGGCTGCAACACATTATGGCAAAGCACTATAAAAAAGCCCACCCAAGACTCCATCCAGAATGATTTAAGGTTGGAATTAATGCCTATGCAAAAAAACCATCAGCACAGAGTTTCTATCTCATGTGTCATTTTCTCATTTATGACTACTTTCCTCTTCTCCCTCTCCCAGTACAGATAAGGTTTGAGAAGCTTTGTTCATAGCTTCTTTAAAGGATGTTTTGTCTGCCTTTGGCTGTAGGGAAGCTCTTTAAGAAAGGCTCACAAAATTCATTCTTCTTCTCTGCGGTTTTGAACACACTGTATAACTTACAGTAGAAACAGAATCTTTCTATGACACTTAGAGCAAGGATTAGGACATATAACCAGTACTAATTTCAGGCTGATACCTAAGACAAACAACTAATTTCTTTGTTTAATGTATACTACTATTACATGTTTAATGTATTATAATATAGAATAATTCATACTTTGTTTAATGTAGCAAGGTTAATTCAGGAAGTGAACTTGGCTAGTTGAACCATGCGCTTGTAAATCCATGCAAAAGTTTAACCTGGTGCAAAAATGCTGGCCAGAGGAGGCCTTCAGCATGCAGGATTTTGAGAAAAGAAGTCTTTGACAAACAGCATACTTTACCAGTTATCAGAAGGGCAGAAGATGGATGGACAGAGCAGATAACAGACACACTAGACAGACAGACAAGTTGGTGGAAATAATTAGTTCACCCACAGATACCTGAGCTCTATTTTCAGAGATGAACCCTATCTGATGCATGCTGTTATTCAAGTCTAAGAAGTGAGACAACATCTGGTGTTTGACTCCATGGACTGGTAACTATTCAGGTTTTTTCCAAGTTTCTGCATCATTTATGCTCAGAAGTGCAGAAAAACATTCACAGAGATATACAGAACACACATCCTTTTCCTATAGAACAATTAACCTATAAACATGTGGGAATAAACACAAATTATAATAGTCAGATGACTACAGTGAGCATCCAAACAAATATTTAGTTTTTGCCTACCTTCAATCGTGTCACGAAGTGTTTCGCAACAGTAAGCTCTGAGATAGGATTCCCAAGGAGGATCTCAAACCGATACTGCAGTCCCAGCTTGTCTCTTACTTCCTGTAACCGCTCCTTGGCCAGCATGGCCAGCTGCACCGATGGCACCCTAATGACAAGCATGTGGCCACAGCCATTCTTGTCCTTTCCTGGAGAAGTGATAAGGTCATCCATTATGCTGAGTGTTTCAGGTGTGCTGTGATCTCTCAGTGAGGCCATGGTGGTGAGAGCCATCAGTGCTTGGGAATACTGCTGAATGAGAAGGTAGCAGCGAATCACCATGCTGTGCAGCCGCGGGTACCTTTGAGGAGATACAGTACTGCATTAGCACATGCAAAATCACAGTGATGTCTGAAAATCAGCCAAAACCCAGTATTGCTATTTTTTCAGTAGTGCTCAAAGAATGAAGCCTTCAATTTTCGTAGACAAGAATTTTACACCAAAATCTGTGTGTTAAGTACATGAATATAACATGATTCTCCATCTTTTGCATTTAGCCCAAGTCCTGTGCTCAAGTAACAGGAATTATAAACTTCTGTTACCCTCATCTGGTCCAAAATTTCAGCTAAAGGTCTTTGACTTGATGGAGATAAGGATCAACCCAGATCCGATTTATTCCAACAGCACAGGCTAATAATTGCTTTACTTTCCACAAGCTTTTTCTTCTACAAAGTTAAAAGACCATCACAGCTTCAAATGGTTTGTGGAAGAAGTACTTCATAATTTCACATCTCAACTTCTCACCAGAAAGTTAGACTTACCAATAAGTATAGCTGAGCCAAATCTGAACTTCCATTTTGCCTTTTAACTTACCTAGCAAATGTCTTTCTCTTTCATTATAGATATACGCAGTGTCAACAGATGCAAAGTAAAATGTTGAGAAAAAAAATTCAAGACCTACTCAAGCAAAAAACCCACTCAATTTCTAGACATTTCCCATGAGTTCACTCATCACCATAATACAGAAAAATACTACACTATTATGCCTTGAGCACTAGTCTTGTGCCACCTAAGTCCAAATAACTAAAACAACTAAAAGTTTCAAATTTCTCTGGTCTCTCTTGAGTAATCTAATAGACAATGTGGCATCCATTTGAAGAAATTTTTGTGTCTGTGTTTAACCAGTAAGTACAGGAATTCACTTTGGATACCATAAGCCAGTCATTAAATCAATACATTTTTGAAACACTTTTTACTCTTTGTGCCATAAAAGTACCCACTGCACTTCTGCTACTAAACCAAATACAGCCTTTTTTATAATACAAAAATGTCTGCAATGTTTTCAGCTTATAAGCTTGAATGGCTCACCCACCCAGACAGAATAGCCCAGTTTCTTGAAAACAGAGGCTGAATTGATAAACTATGACACAAAACCATATCCTGCCATCAATTTCTAGTCTTATCCTAATCTCATATAGTTATTTGCACAACCCCAAATCTTTCCTCACCCCTTTTCCCATCCACATTTTGAAAACAGAGAGAGGTTGTGACCACTATCTCTTCCATTGGATTTGATCAGAAATACTAGAAACCTAAAGAACTGACCTTATTAGTAGTACTTATCCCATTCATTACTTGCATATTTGTAGATAATAACAAATATTAAATATCAATGGTGTGCTTAATTATTCATTTATGTTGCAGATTTAACACATTTGATATTGTGTTTTACTTAATAAATATAGGTACATTTGTAATTATTATGTTGACCTAATTAAAATAGGAAAAATAGTATTGTAGACAGAGCAATCCTGTCACAGTAAATATCAAGATCTGAAAAATATAACTTAAAGAGCTGTAAGGGATCTGTCCTGCAGATATGCAGAGCAGATTAACTCCACACTGCTGGAAATGACAGTACTTCCTTTATTCCTGCAATGTGTGCATTTAATTATATCTTGGAGATGTGCCATCAGAATGGCTTGTTCAGGCATTTGCAAGGTACAAACAGGCTCTGAGCTTCAGGAATCAAAATCATGGTCAACTAATGAAATAACAAAAATGACATTTTTGAAATTATGTCCCTCAGCTGGCCCACCAGAGACAAGTGTGTTGGCAGTCCCAACAAGAGACACCAGAAGTGGTGAGTTATGAAACCTCTGATACCTTCTCAGCTTAGTAAGGGCTGAGCCAAAGGAAGAGAGCAGCACAGCTGAGGCCAGATTGCTTCTGAACTTGCCTAATCTCTTCTCTAAATAAATTAAGGATATCCCCTCCTTCTTCAACAGCACTAAATTGGTTGCAAAAAATAAAAATTGCACATAATTCATGGATTCCAGGATCAACATCAAAGGTCATCAGGTCTTTATCCCCTGTAATAGGGTTCATAGCCATCCCATCCTGTCAGATCTCGGATGCTCAGCAGGGTCAGCCCCGGTTAGTACCGGGTGCTGTGACAGTCCCAAGGACTTCACTGTCACTGTCCAAGCTCGCTCGGCCGTGGCAAATGGACCTTAGGACTTAAACAGTGGGGCCAGTTCTGCACACGCTGTGCCTCACCTAAAAAATCCACTGCACAGGCTGGAAGGGCACACCCACGTGGGGAGAGCCCTTCCCAAATCTTCATTCGCAAAGCCTGGCCATACATACGTAGGGTTCATAGTTATCTAAGATCCCAACTAAGCAGAATCCCAAGCTCCCATGTTACTATTTACCTTTCTAAAAGTGTGTTGACCATTTTTTCAAAGGTTTCATCACATCTCAAAAGGGGACTAGTGACTCCCCACTGGAGGGATTTGCTGTATTCATTCAAACCAAAGTATAGCTTGTCTTCACTCGGCGCATCATCCTGTTCCATACACAAACAGAAAAAAATATAAGGAAAACTGGCACCAACTTTAATTTAAAAAAATTTTTAAAAATACCTGGAAAGCACACCCAAACCAAAGGAGTCTTTCTTTTTATCTATTCCTCCTTAGTGATGCTGTTTATTTGTTTCAAAGAATACAATAAAATGTATACTTAACTTAATATTTATCTATGCCTAGGAAAGATAGGTGTAGGTACTTTCAAATTTTTCAGTATGTCTCCCACCTGTGACTCCAAGGGGTTTCTAGAATCCTGCTAATTACTTTCTGACTCCCTATCTCAGGCTTTATATTGACTGACAACTGCCATCTCATTTCTATTTAAAGTAGAACCTGAGAAGAGAGGGATTATTAATTTCCCAAGTTGTTCTTGATTTCCAGACTCTACCCACCCCTAATGGAAACCAGAAACCAGTCATTTTTTTGCTGGAAGGTAAATCTGCAGACAGCTATCGGAAAGGCAGAATATTTGTGTCTTAAATTTCATGCGGCCTTTCTTGGAAGCACAGCATGTCCTCCGGTGCATTTACATCAGCAGTAATCTCTAGGAATGATGAGTCACATACAGTCTCCCCTTTTTTTGCAGGTTATTTTTTTACTCAGAAGACTGAAAGGTGTTGATTTTTTACTTTTGGGGAACAAAAAATTGTCTAGACCCTTTTACAGAAAGTCACGCATGGCTTATATGAACAATCCACCAAAAAGCAAATCTAAAATATTCATTCATTCCTTAGTTTTACTTTAACTAATTTTTTACAGCTGCCACTTTAATACACTTTGCATAAAGCAATCGTTCACTTAACACAGTAAAATCAAATTTGATATAAATATACCAAACAAGGAATAAGAGAAAGGGCTATTTGTAAGCAGGTTTAGCCAAAACATCCTCAAAATCAGCTGGTTGAAATGATGAAAAAAAGTTAATGGTGCAGAATATTCAAGAGACTTTCTCCTCTGCACCTACTACACCAAAACTTGTTAACCTAGCACACAACTTTTACTTGGACCAGAAAGGTAAAGAGCAGACTTGACAAGCTATGTGACACAGAGCTTACAGTCAAAAGTCAGACTGCTTGAAAAGGGAAAGCCAGCTCCAGAGTTCATGGAATGTCTATGTAGTTTTGTTTGACCAAAGCACAAAAGGCAGTGTCTCATCTTACATGACTGAACAAAGAAAGATGGGTAGTTCCTGGTCCTACATGTTGACTCTACCATCAGTGTACCAGGAATATGCATCTGGAATCAGACAGAATAAACTCCAGCAGAGAAAAAGCTCCTTCTTAACATACACATCTTCTAGATTCTCTTATGTGTGAAGTCCAAATTAAAAGTCACAGTTAAAATTAATGAGCACTTACCACAGTGTCACATTGTATCCAATGTACCTCATTGGTGGAGCTGATCCTGGACTGCTGCGTTTGCAAGGCATAAGGAAAAGAGCTGACCTGAAGAACAAGGAGGTTGAATGCTTCAAGCACCTCCCTGCAATTAATAACTCTATCAGCCAGCCCATGATTAGGCTCACCGTGTGACAGGGAACTTGAAATGGCACTGCAGAAATAAGAATACAAAGAATAGCCTCACTGACATTCTGAGATTCAATGGATTACTCTCTTCCTGCAGAAAAATCTCCAAACAACCACACCACTCAGAATCACAGCTCAAAAAAATCTCTTTGGAAGGGCAAAAGATGTCAAAACCATTTGAGTGTTCTCTGTGGGTAGACTCAGAAAACAGAGGGGAAAAAACCCCAAACCAACAAACACCTAAATAAAGAATAAAAATCTGCTGACAATGAGAAGGTGGATTACTATGCCAGTTTAAAAAGCATCAGATGGTGGAAACCACAAATAAGCCAAAGATGATGAAATCCCTCTCACTGGAAAATATTGTTCCATGAGCTGTGGGGATATAGCACCAATTTTACAGGATCCAGTGGCTTTTCCAGCCTGAAACGACAAATTTCTCAAAGACTGGGGAACCCAAAAGTCTGAGGTCCTTCCAGCTCACTTCCAGGACATATTCAGGACTTCCAAATTCAGAGTGCAGCAAAGACAGTAACAAAAATGTGATGCGAAGAATCAGGTTGCTTTTGTGTATTTTCAACTGTCCTTCAAGGACACTATTTTGTTCACTATAGAGCCATACAATGGTTTGGTTTGGAAGGGACCTTAAATACCACCTAGTTCCAACCCCTCTGCCATGGGCAAGGGACATCTTGCACTACCTTTGATATTGAAATGAATCCCACAATCTCACATACTGAGTTTAAATCACATTAAGATTTTTCTCCTCAGTTTACACATGAATAAGAGCAGAATAATTAGCTCTACTTGTCTCTTTCTTCTTCCAAATTGTGATTCTGTGTGAAGAAATGTTTCTGCACATGTGTTTGTGTTGTCTTCAGACCTAAAGCTGACCAAATTCAATACAGCTTGTTTTTTAAAATCTTTTTCTTACAGTACCTATGGCATCTTTCATATGATGAAAACAGTTAAATCTCTGCAAGCCTTCTCATATTACAAGAAACACTATTGTCAAGGATAAAAACATAAACTAAAGCATGACCAGCTTATGAACATGGGAGATATTTGGGTCTGAGTACAGAAAAAGGAGATGAATAGGGAAAAAAGACAAGAATAACAAAGTTGCAAAATTCAACCCTTTTCCCTGGACCCCACTAATATAGTACATACCCCTACAAACAGTCTCATTAGAGATCCAATAATCTGAAATTAGTCTCACCTATCTTCATCTGAATCAGAATTAGTTAATAAATATCATGGGCAAACAAAAAATTAATTTCCAATTTTAAAGTAAAACAAGCCTTAAAAATGCCTAGAGCAAGCCTTAGGTGTCTAAGATGGTAAGTCTTCTGGAAAGCCTAACTGAAAGATGCTGGGAGAGGATGGTTTCCCCTTGGTAGATTGAAGCAGCTACCTTGTTAAATCCACGTGGGCATTGTCATGAACAAGCACAAAGAGTGTATAGGGATTCTGCTTCACTCGTCTCATGAAAACTTCAAATTTGGTTTGAATCTCATTGTCAAGCCGAACCACGTATTTCTCAGCTTTCTGATACGCCGTTCCATTGTCTTCTAGGCCCAAGTCCACAAGGACACCTGCGAAAAATAAGAGTACAGCAGAAATTATTTCCTTTGAGTGTATCCAAAAATGAAGGGTCAGTGGCAGGTTGCCCCTTGTCTGCCAATATCAGGTCTTTGCCAAACCACTGATAAGCCCTAATAAGAATGTGATTATCCAAATGCATTTTCTCTCACAGTGGAAGCTGAAATGTGCTTCTTGGCTTCTGGATTTCCTCCAAAAAGTGCCTGAAGCCCTTTAAAAACTTCTACTGTTACCAAAAAAGGGGAAAAAAGTATCAGGCCTTCACGATTTCCAGAGCAGCACTCAGTTGGCTGTGCTCCATGATCCTAGGCTAAACTTGCCACATTTAGCTAATATATGGTGTGAAAGAAGTTATCCTGACCTTTCCTTTGCAAAAATCATAAATTAATACGAAACTGACTCTTGCTAGTATCCTATCATATTTTTCACGCTCTGCTGCAACATTTGTGTCAATACAACTACTCTTTAGCAGTCTTTGTAATGATATATTGCCATCATGTTCACAAAGCAGGCATGATATAGTGTATACAACTTCAAATAGCATTTGAGTTAAAGAAGTAGCAACAAACTACTCTGACATGTGAGTCAACTGTGTATTTTCCAAGGTCTTAATGATTTTTAAAAATTGTCTTTAGAAAAGTAAAATAAACGCCATTGTTTGCAAAAAAGGCAGATAAAGTATATGTGAAACTCTGTTAATAGATGTCAGAAAACCTCTTAGTTTAGTGTGTAGCAGCAAATTAAGTAAATACAGTGTCTGAAGAAACAAGGAATGGAACAAAGGATTCAATATTTATCCAGTTCCTATTTTTGTCAGACAGTAATTTTCTCCACAGAAAAACTCTAATGCTTCTCCGGACACGTCGGTCACAAACAGAGTGGATAACAGAGGTCATTCACAAGAGAAACATGTGTCCAGTTAGGCTTTCCTCTTCAAACATTTGGCACCACCTTTGGTCTGACACAGAAGCCCAGACAACAAAAATCACCATTTGAACCAGGATGTCAATTATTGTCTGCCAATGTGCGTGTATAACTCAGGCATTTACCCAACCAACAAGAGAGCTTCCTGCACAGACATCTGTGTTAATACATATGACAGCATAAGCACAAACATGTACTTAGTATAAATGGCACTAACAGCTCTAGGAGATAAAAGAGATGAAGTTGCACTTGCTAATTCCCTCAGTTTTGGCAGGTGAATGCTTCTTCAGATCATGCATTCCTTGGATATCCATGAATATGGCACTTTCTTTTGACACTTAACATGGGATAGCCCAGTTTAACAAAGAAAGATATTTAGAATTCATCAATTATACCAACTAATGGAGCTAATACTGGACATGCAAAATACACGTTGGAGCTACTTACTTCTCCGTTTATACCAGCTATGGATTAATAACATCACATACTTTGGTTTATCAGTCTCTTTCCCCTCCCCTCCCTCTTACCTGATTGTCGAATACGTTGAAGGGTCTGTTGCACCAGGACTTCTGAACGGGGAACTATAATGATGAAGTCCACTTTGCTGAAGTGGCCCAGATCCAGGCTCTGATTGCCACTGTCTGCTATAGCACAAACCTGGGACAAGAGCTTTCTGGCAACTGTAAGCTGTGGCTGGTAAATTTGGAAGGTATCAACATCCAAATCTAGAGCGTGTTTGTTTGAAAAAGAGAACAAAACACAACAAGAAACATGTTTACTTTCCCGCCCCCCAGTAAACTTGACCCTCCAAACAGCCTACCCTTTTGTCATCAGAAATAAAGTAACCACTCACCAGAATAAATCTCAACACTCTGCAAAGTTGGGTCCAGATCACAAATGTCAACTTTCTTTGATCAAAATGTGGTAATACATCGGATGACCTGAAGTACAGCACTGCCCATTTTTTAAAATGTCCTAAGTGTTTTGAGGATTTTTAATAGTGCAACCCAACAAAGTGTAAATGTCAACATAATGAAAAGCATTCCATCAAATGAACCAACACATACACAATATACATGCACATATATATATATAAAAGGATGTGCACGTCTAAATATATAAAAAGCAGAGAGACAGAGAGAGCTCCAATGTTATTCTGAAACTTGCAGTTCTTCAGGAGCTTCCCTCCATCACTCCCGCTGGAAGAACCAGCCACAGTGCTACTGCTACCGCTCTCCGGGCCCAATGGGCTGAGAGTCAGCACACCTATTAAACTGAGGAAACCAAGCCTATGGTGATAATCCTGTCAAAAAGACCCTTAGAGGACAGCAGGTCTATTGCAAGTTCATTTCTACGTCATCTCTGCTCTGAATTACTCAGCCCCGCTCTAAGCCATGACTGAGACAGCCATATGTCTATGTACTGACTGGTAGTGATATATGCTGTGAAGCAAAAATGAGCAATACAACTAGGCAATAAATCTCAATTACTGGGGCAGGGGCACATTCATTTCTTTGGAAGTTTCTTGACTTCTAACAAAATTTTAGTCTCAGATTTATTTGGACTTAATCAATGTCAACATAACACTAAATGCAGAGAACTGAGGGACTGATCAGAGCACTCAGTTCCATTTCAGTATTTTCATTTGGTCAATTCTATGCCCAACAGTCATTATTTCATTAACACTGAATATTTTCAACTTCCAGATTACCAAATTAAATCCTATATAATGGTATTACAGTTTCTGTTTAATTCATTTCTCCTACTGTATTACTTTTACATAGACATAGGTGTTGGTGTGCATCCATTTCAGTAGATCTACTGTGTGAGAAAGATCCAGCTCACTGCCTGGGAGACTTACTTCTTTTTATTTTTTTCCTTCAGGCAGATTCTCAGTAGCTCCAACCACTGTACAGCCATATTTTAAAGACAAAACTAGCTCAGAACAATTGTTTAAGAAAATACAAAGCTTTGGGGGAAAAAAGCTAAGAGGGAAAAACCCTCCCAGACTAAAGACAATTCTCCCTTCAAACTAATCCTTCCTGTGAGGAAGCTGAAGGCTTGCCCTTCTGGGGGTGCCAGATCAAAGCACATGGAAGCCCTTTTAAATGGATCTACTGATCCATATGGAGACTATGAACCATTTTGCTTTCATTCAGATCTAGCACTGAGCTGATGAATTGAGCTAACTAACATGAACCAAAAAATATGAAAAAAGAGCTTTACTGGAGGTCAGATTTGCTTTGATACTAGACCTAACAGAATCTCAGTGTTCACAACAGCTCAGTGTATCTTTTACCATTTTTGTTATATGAAAATGAAAGTATGGTTGAAATTCTGAATAATAAAATAATTGTGAAATGGGGAAATTAGTATTAGTATTTTTAGACAGGAAATCGTAGCTCATCTTCTGCACCTAAGCATCTCATCACCAAGTCTTATACTGAATAAGACACATCTCAGATCAACAAATTTTATAGATTACACTTGCCTAGCACTTTCAGTCCAAGGTCTTGAAACACATTCAGTAAAAGTTTAAGGCTCAGAGCACAAGTCTGTAGTGCATATTACCATTTTACATGCAGAAAGTGAGGAGTGTCAAAAGTTAAGACACGGGAAGGCACCTGGGACATCAGAACCAGAACACAGTTCCCCTCTGCCTTAAACTCAAGGTTACATTCTTTTTCTAGGCACAAAAGGGCGAGATGAATCCACACTGCCAATGTTACAAAGAGCATCTTCTGTACTCTGCCTAATGGCTAACAGAAGATAGCAAGTTTTAGCTTCTGAATTGTAAAACGTAGGGCGAAAATGTTGCCGAAGGTTATTACAGAGATTTTCTGTCTGAGAGACTGCTCTATTGCTACATTCAGCTGGCAGTATTAGTATTCTAAGGTTGCAATTGTGCCCTCAGATTCTTCTGATGTGTATGCATTTTAACATTTAACAAGCTACTCATTGATTTCATATCTTGCACATAAAAAAATTACCTGGTTCTTGTGTAGAAACCATGGCAATTGCCTGCTGAGATGACACACACTCACTAACATCCCCATTAAAAGGAATAATGACACTTTCCCCTCGCTGCTGTAGCATCTTCTCCAGCAGCTTGTCCAAATCATCACCTAGATCAGAATTAGTAAGACCAAATTACCTGGAAGCCATTTCAGTCAAACGACGAACATTACACACAAATGTTCTCACATAGCTAATGTCAAATCTGTGAAGGGACAAGGGACTGGAGATAGAGGGAAGAGAGACATACAGGAAGGAGAGGGAGGGAAAATACTTTCCTCTTTTATTTACTGATTTACTGATTGAATTAATCCCCCCCAAAAAGCTATCACAGCTGAATAATTTGAACTCTGTGCCTTTACAGCTACCAGTGACAACTGATGAATACAAAGAAACACACTATAAAACAATCTCTAAAACCTTGCTAAAAACTTGTGCACTTCTGAGTGCCCTGCCACCACACATTCAACAGCAGAGGCAATGTCAAAAATATTTTGCTATAGGATTAGTAACTGGCACTACACAAGTGAATGAAACAAGCACTCCTTTACACAGAGAGAATGGAGAGAAGGTAAGAACACCTCTCAGTGGAGGGCAGAGCTGTACTCATGTACTGAACAGGAGGCTCGTCAACCCTAACAATATGACTGTCTTGGGTAGAACTTCTGTTTCTTAGAATCACTCACCTAAAGACGTATTTTTGAAATGTGATGCCAGGAAACTAACTTTCCCTGTGATGAGCTCATAACTGATCTCTTTTAAAAATTCACTGGTGGTGAGCATGCTTTCTGCAAGTGCCCGAGACTGATACTGACCTGGAGAAGACAAGGAAAAAAGTGAGAGCAAACCTTAATACAGTGTCAGTACAACCTTTTCATCCTCGAAGTGTGGGGCACTATGATCTTCAGTCATGGATCTCCACTGCCTTTACCCAGAAGACTGGGAGAGTGGTCTCAAGTCTGCTTCACTACTGACTGGACAATTAGCTGATAAAAGTAAGTTTAGCCCATTCCTAGCAAGCTGTTGCCCATCATTTTGTACACTTGCGTGACAAATTATATCATTCTAGGTAAATATGAAAAAGTCATTATCTCTAACGTGTGTGTGTGGAGGGGGGAAGTTTAAAAGGTAAAAAAATTAGCATTACTGATTCATCTGCCTGCAAAAGAAAGATGCCTAGTCAAAACTCACTTCCATCCATCCACACTCACGCACACACAAATATCACAGCCAGTCACCACTGTGGAATTTGAAAATCAATATGATAGAAAGGATAAAAAAAGCATGTTCTGTTTTACAGCAGTCTGCAGAAGACTCTGCCGTATAAAATGTCACAACTGTTATACAAAACAAAGACAAACCAACTATTTTGTCACTTGGTCACTTCAAGGTATTTTCTAAGGTGATCACACAAGCAGTATCTCAGGCCCCTCAAGGAGTAGCAATGACTAGCATAAACATATTTGTCCAGATCCTTATGGACATCAGTACTCCAAGTCTTGGCAGAGAAACAATAAACCATGACATGGCAGTGTAACAATACAAAGAACAAAAGGGATTTTAAATCTGGATCAGTAACTCAAGAGAATTAATTTGGCATTGCTGTTTGAAGCGATCTGCAAATATACTCACCCAGAACGACTACACAGAACTCATTTCCTCTTATCTTTGATGTACAAATGGCAACTACATAATCTGGTAGCTTTTGCTGATGGTTCACTTCATTGAGAGACCTCAGGGTCTCGGAGATGCCCTCTGCCAGGGAATTCTGGGTAACCACCACATGCACGAGGTCCCGGGACACACTAGCGATTAACCTGGCGAGCCAAGGGAGTTGACCTGGTGACACAGAGATACACTGCGTGCTCATTTGCAAGGATCGCTCTCTCAGAGTGAACTCCTGCATAGCTTTCAACATGATCTGCTCAAATTCTTCCCTCAGGGGTATCTGGTCAGGACCTACATTGAAAACAAACAAACAGAACAGTATCTCATATCAAAATGTTATTGAACCAGGAATAATCACATGTCTGTCCTGATCTGAAAAGCTCCTTACCACATTTTAATATTTAAAAAAACCCACTCACTTCTCAGTGGATATCTAACCCCATGGCTTATTCTTGATTTTTCATTTTAGAAGCAGCTCTCTCCCACCATAGCCTTTTTTTTATTTGACAGTAAGGTATTCCATCTCACTCCTAAGCTTTCCTACCTTCAGAAACTGGTGGGACAAACAAGGGAGTGGGAAAATATGTGCCTTTTGCCTGGAACACAAGCATTAATAATGCAGCCATAAGTTTTTACAGCAGAAAACCCAAATGCTTATGCTTGTAGCCTAACTGCAGTCATGCAACAGGACAAAGCCTGTCAAGCGGTCTTCATTTTGCTTTTTCTCATCATGCATACTAATCAACTAAGCACGGATGCAAATAAACATGTTTAACCCCTTCTTTAGCTAAATCACATTAATTTAGCAAATCTTCAAACATCTAACATAAAGGAGAACATGTAACTTTAGATCTACATTCCCCAGACTTTGTAAATTGTATAGTGAACTTGAATTGGAAAATGCAAATATAAGGTATCCTATTTTAGCATCAGTCCTCCAACTCAACTTCAATTAACATTTTGCTCAGTAAGATTTGTCTCATTGGCAAAGATATTCAGGAGCAGATAAAAACATTCATGAACATGGAGTAAAAAGTAACCATGGCTTAAATTGCTAATTTCTCATATCAGTGCCAAAGGAGGCAGTTTCACACTTCAGCAGCTTGCTTCATATGACAAAACGGGGGCAGTGGGGCTTAAATACCAGAGATATGTGAAATGGTAGTTTTGGTTTTACATCTTCTTTTAGGGCAGGAAACAGAAAGTTTGTGTGAGAAGCAGGGCATGGGTAAATAATAGAATCTGTAAAAACTGCTGCCTGTTGTCATTTTGCCTTTTTGAGAAGTAACATATGGAAAGCATCACCATCTAATTATCATAGGATGGTAGGACCACTTGTAAATGCAAAGCTGTTTTCATTTTTGAAGCAAACTGAAAAATTCTGATAAGTCCCATTCAACACAGCAAGGGCATAATTCCCTCTTCAGAGTTCCCTTTTTTAGGAAATGTATTTTCCTTCCTAAGAAAGCATCGTGCATTCTAGGCCTTTGAAGATCGCAAAATAAAAAAAAATTAGACATTTATTGGCAGAGAAAAATATTCCTCTGCAGAAATAAAGCTTATCTACAACATCTTAACCCTCCAAACATAATGTTACACACTAAGAAAAATGAAAGCAGGCTTGCACTGATTGAGGGAGGCTACCTAAGGGACAGGCTCTTAGACAGAAGGGTCACCATGAATCCGAGAAAATGAAAATAATTGTACAAATTGTAAGACAGATTCTCTGTATGAGAACACACAGAATTTCTCCATCCACAAAAATAGTGGAATTAATATCAGATAAGATGGAAGACAAAATGATAGATGTTGACTTTTTTTGATTGTGAACAGTTTCCTAAAAATATATATGTCAAGGTTAAAAAACGTATTTGTCAAGGTTAAAAGAGAATATGGAAGCTTCTCTACAGAAATGAGTATGCAAATGATCATCTAGACTTCAAAAAACAAAACTGCAAAGCAAACAATACCATAACATGTTAATATCTGAGCTACATCCAGTTGGTGGCCTGTCACAAGTGGTGTTCCCCAGGAGCTCAGTGTTTGGGCGAGTCTGTTTAATATCTGTATTAATAATGTGGACAAGGGTATCAAGTGAGATTAGCTCAGTGGGTTACAGCATAGTGCTAATAATGACAAGGTAGTAGGTTTGATCCCTGTATGGGCCATCCACTTAAGAGCTGGACTCAGTGATTCTTGTGGGTCCTTTCCAACTCAGAATATTCTGTGATTCTGCATGAGTGCTCCCTTGGGCAATTTGTGGATGACATCAAGTTGCATAGCAGTGATGATCTGCTGGAGGGCAGGAAGGCTCTGCAGAGGGATCTGGACAGGCTGGATCAATGGGCTGAGGCTCAACAAAGTGAAGTGCCAGGTCCTGTCCTTGTGTCACAACAATGCCATGCAGTATACCACAGCCTTTGGGAAGAGTAACTGGAAAGCTGCCCAGCAGAAAAGGGCCTGGGGTTCCTGCTCGACAGCAGCTGAACACGAGCCAGCAGTGTCCCTGGGTGGCCAGTAAGCCATCAGCAATAGTGTGGCCAGCAGGACTAGGGCAGTGATTGTCCCCCTGTACTTGTCACTGGTGAGGCCACACCTCGAATCCTGTGCCCAGTTTTGGGCCCCTCACTACAGGAAAGACATTGGAGTGCAGCAGAGTGTCCAGAGAAGGGCAACAAAGCTGGTGAAGGGTCTGGAGCACAGATCTTACAGGGGGTAGCTGAGGGACCTGGGGTTGTTTAGCCTGGAGAAAAGGAGGCTTGGGGGGACCTTATCACTCTCTACAACTACCTGAGAGGAGGTTGTAACCAGGTGGCGGTTGGTCTCTTTTCCTAGGTAACAAGGGACAAATGGACAGGACAAATGGAGAAGGCCTCAAGTCACACCAGGGGACATTTATGTTGGATATTAGGAAAAGTTGCTTCACTGAAAGAGTGGTCAGACATTGGAATGGGCTGCCCAGAGAAGTGGTTGAGTCACCATCCCTGGAGGTTTTTAAAAGATGCTTAGATGTGGCACCTGGGGACATGGTTTAGTGGTGAATTTGGCAGTGCTGGGTTAATGGTCAGACTCACTGATATTAAAGGTTTTTTAAAACTAAATTATTCTATGTTGCTATGATTCTATGCTATGATTTGATACAGTTTAAGTCAACATATTGAAACATCATCAATTTCTGGATGACATACATTTCTGGATAGATAAACTTCACAATGCATCCCACAGAGACTACTCCTCCAACCATCTAAGACCAGGAAAATTGCTGGAGTAAACTCTTGCATTGAGCGTCTGACTGTCCCTTCCACTGAAGACAGAGGCTTGTTCTTGCCTTGAGTCTGAATGTGCATTTAGATATTAAAACTACATACAAAATACAGCATACAAAATATATAGTCAAAGTGATTCGTATGTACCACAGCAAGGGAGAAGGGGGAATGATTTTATAATTCTACACAAGTGGTATAACAGAAGGTCCAGAGATTTCCTTCAGCAGAATAACCCAAACCCAGATCTTAGCACTGCATAGGTTAAGATTTTGTTAGTAGAAACAGTGGCACAATAGTAAAAAGCTGATGATTATAGATGACAGAATGTAACCTATCCTGCAAATCTGGCCACTTTGATGACAATAACAAAGCTTGAGAATATTTCACCATGAATGCTGCCAAAGATAACAAATGTAAAATCTGAATAAGCCCAGGAGGCAGACCAAGAAAACCACTAAATCAAACACATCTCTTTCTTTTTTTACTTATTCCTTTATCACAGTCAGTGGAATTTATTTATAGCAATGCTATGTAATGCAATCACAGCTTTAAGTGTGTGTGGTCTTCATAGAAGATTTAAAGCACCAGAAATGCATTTATTCTCCTTGCTTTGATCTCTAATATTATCATGAGTTGCTCAGCTGATTTCTGAAAGCACAACAGCATTATCCTACAATAATGCTGTCATAATTTTACAAGAAAACTGAAAGGAATTCTCAGCTGTATCTTTTTTTCAAAAAGGAGCACTTTCACAAACAATATTGTTATGCTCTATGATCACAGTCATCTGCAAACTATTTTGTAGTAGTGGGGTCTGAAAAAATTAGGCAAGACTATCTTTCCTTCTTTTGCCTGCTTTTTTTATCTTTGCCTTTATCTTACTCTTTCGCAATATACTCTGGAAAAAAGAATAACATTGTAGTCCTACTTTCTCAAGAAAAAAAAAGAGGCTCACATGAGGAAATCGTTAATTTATGTGTGTATTGGTCTCTTCTCCTCATCAAAAACTTTTGAAGCTGGCTGCCCTCCAATCATCTTTAATCTGCTTTGATTTAACAAAATGGGACAGAGGCTGCAGTTCAGTACAGCTGTCACAATTTCAACAGTTTTAAGCTTACAGCAATATTAAAACCAGCAACATGTTTTGATCCCCATGCTCTGCAGAATGTTTTTACTTTTTTTCCTCATTAGGCTCTTTCATCTTACAGTGTTGGCACCCATTTACCCATTGGGAAACTATTCAGCTTTGCAGAGAACAAAAGCCAAACTAAACACCTGCAAACAGGGGAACTACTTTATGCTGAAGGTACAATGTTCACTAGACACAGTTCAGCTCCAGAAGCTTTGCATGAAGCCTGCTTTAGTCTGCAGCAAGCCTAGACTTGCTGCATCCATCTAAGGTTAGACCTTCTCCTGGAGTGTGGTGCACTGACTCATAAGTTTCAGTAAATAGTTTATTTTTACTGGAAATGCTGTATCAGCTGGCTACATGCTCCTCTGAAGGAAGTTTGCAAGCTGCCTCTATGAGTCCAAAACTGTGTGAAGCAGCTGGTTTTAACATGCAGGCACTACAAACTTTCCAACAAAGATGAAAAACTCAAATAATTTAAGCCCACTGAGAAAAGGGACAACAGACAAACATCCAGACTATGAAAAATAAAGAAACCAGCTGTCAGTTCTAACAGGGCATCCACTGGACTACTGAGGCAGAGCTATCAGGTCACTTGGAGAGTATCACAACACAGAAGAGGGCTTCCTTCCTGTCTCTTACAGTACTGCAGTAAAGCTTAAGAACCCATGAATGAAACCTGCGTAGAGCACATTTGTTCCCCAAATTTGTAAGGTCATCACCAGTTGTGCTGCTTTTGAAATAGCTGCATATTTTATACCATTAGCTCTTACAGATGCAGAGTGTGCTCTTAACAAAAGTAATTTCACAGTCCTCTATGGTAAGCAGCATCTCCTCAAATACAAAAGTTAAGATTGATAACTGCCATGGAAGCCAGTCGACACTATCCTGCATGATTCACTTCTAAAACCTTACTGTTACCACTGCTCTTTTTGCTCTAAGGTAGGGGAAAATATTTGGACCTGCAACAAGAGAAAGAAAATACTGTTTGCTGGTTTGCTCTCAAACTTGCAAAAAGTCCATTTTAAAAACATTTACAAGAATGAGATATTCGCTGAGTCACTTGCCTTAGTCTGAATAACAAATGTGGTTTTCATGTAAACAGTGCTGTCACCAAAACAATGACAACCCTCACACATCTGCCAGCATTTGTCACAAAACTGAATAAAACAGACTGAGTGTCCTTAGAAGAGCCTGTGATAACTGATGGCTTGATACCCTAAGCAAATGAGTTATCTGCATTGCAAATCCATTTCACAAAGGTGACCTGGTCAATCCCCATATGGAGAGCAGAAGCAGTATCAGCCTCAGAATTCACTTCACTTCTTCGATCTGAGGAACTCAGTAGCAAAGTCACACACACTAGATGGAGCCACTTAACCTCCTCCAGCCACAAAAGTAGCCAGAAAATTGTCTCTGAAAAAGACAGAGGGTACAAAGGAAAAAAGGACCACCACAAATAAAACCAAGTGCTTACGACAATCTGCTTACCTAGCTGGACAAGATACTGAATAGTTAAAAGTATCATATTCTCCACACTTAGCAGCTGGCTGCTGGACAGGCCCAAGAGATCCAAATCCTTGTTTTCCAGCTGTGGAATCTTGTAACAGTTCACCAGCAAGGGACTTACAACAATATCACCAACATTCCCATAGAAATAAGGTAAAGTGCCATAACCTAGGAGAAAAGAAACAAAGAACACCCCCAAAATTCACAAAATTTGCCACCACATGAAATACTGCACAATGATGTATTTTCAAACCTCTCCTTAATGTTGTCTGGCAAAATATACTGCAACAATCACTGTTCTTGGCATTATAATTGCTTACAAAATTAAGTGAGATAGACCAGGGATTCTTTGCTGTGTTTCAAAACAAGTGATCATATAGATTGCAAGAACTAACAGTAAGTGCATGCCAGCAGGATAATAATTATTGTTATCTGAATACAGATGAGAATATTATCTGTTTGGTTCTTACCCTGACCTTTAAATAGAGATTCTCCATAACATAGTATACAAAGAAGAAAAATCAATGAAAGCAAAAGTACATTGATCTTAACATTATAAAAGCAGCATAAGTCACATTAGCATTGATTCACCCACTGTGGTATAGCTGTGATTGATCTCACTTTTTTGCCACCTTTCCATTCTGTTTTCATAAACAGGTTAAATAAACATTAACAACTAAACACAACATTCTGTAAGATAAAGCACATAAGCACAGGCTAACGCCTCTCTTTTCCTCCAAAATGTTTTCTGTTTTAAAACAAAACCAGTTCCACAGAGATTTTGCCAAATCCATCCATTTGGGTACATCTGGTTCTGTACTATTAATAGGATGCTGTTTCTCAGGGCCACTAACGTTTAGCCTAACTGAGGACTTACTGGCAGCTCTCCAAGAGCCTAAGGGCTGCATTCAATTTGCACTTAAGCTGATGGCTGCAGGCACCCTCATCTTTAATAAGGAAGTGTTTCTCTGAAAACCATTAGAGCACCACACTAGAGTTTTAGAATCCGCTTCCAGAAAACAAGACTAAGCAAAACAAACCAGAAGTGTAACCCTCTGCCTGACAAATTTACTACTGTAGATAGCCCTGTTAATTATCCAGGAACTGTGTGGATTAGAATTATCTGTGCAAGCGAGGACTTGGAGAACTTCTCATTTTCTTCAGGAATGGTAAAGTATTCCATGGACTATATTGGTAAGTATGTTCTGCCAACACTGAAGCTATTTTATACAACCAACTTTATTAATCTAGATCCAGAAGAAATTTAGAGTAAAAAAAAATTCCCTCATCAAAATTCTGGCAGCAAATCTGACCCATCTTGTATTATATAATATGCCCAAATAGTTCAGGTTAAAAGGAATATTGACATTACAAATCATACTTCTAAAGTAAAAGCATTGTCTTTCTAAGGGTTAAAAATGTACTTTGTACAGCCAAAGGATTTTAAAAGCCTGACGCATGATCAGTTTTCTCAATTGCTTACAAGAAGTGCGGACTATAAATGACAAAAAAATTAGTATGATTTATTTCTGTTTATTCAGTTCAAATCAGTTTTCTAGTTCTCATGTAAAATCCTGGGGCTTCAAGATCTGAACTATAAATACTGCAGGAAATATTTACTTGGTTTATAAGTTGTTTATACCAGAAAGCTATTTTCATTACTTGGAAATATTCTATTCCTGGATTTTGTAAAAACCTTATTTGTATAAAACCTTGATTTGGCCAATGGTTCTGCATAAATTTGACCTAGTTGTGACCTCTTTGCAAATAAGGTTCTCCAGAAATCGACTGACTCTGGGTTTGAAATGTTGAGTAAATAAAGGAAACTATCTGTGACAAACTGACTTTGTTGTACTGAATGCCAGAATCAACAAAAAGAAATAAAGAACCCCCTTTCTCCTAGGGAGTGTGTATTAATACAAAATGCAGCATCTGATCCCCAGTATAAGACTTACCTATCAGAATCACTGGTCTGACTCCTGAGTTATTCAGCAGGTTTTCAGGAACTATTACAGTCTCCCCTGCTGGGATCGGTTGAGGCTGTAAAATTCCAGTTAACATGGATTGAGGAACTGGGACTGACAAAAGAGGCTCTATAAAATAAAGAAAAGAGAAACTTCCATTACTAAAAGGCTCATACTGTGATTTGCCCGTATGAACAAATAAGAAAAAAATTTCCACAAATCACTAACTGTAATAAAATTCAAAAGGTCTCTGCATTTCCTGCTATAGTTTTAAGTAATTTAAATTAAGAGCTTATATCCTCCCATAGCCCCTTCCCTAAAATAAAACTTTTTCTGACCACTGTATTGTTGGTAAGAATGAGAGAAGGAAACATAGGTTTGAATATGCATCTTTAAACAAAGCCAAGTACTAAGCCAAAAGGCCACCTCTAAGATGTAGGCCACCCCTCCATACTGCCTCTCAATACAGGGGAAGAAACTGCTCCGACTTCTGAGCTAGAATATATGTAGATAAGAAAAGTAAAATCAGGCCAAAATCTCAAAGACATCCTTAGATAGTTGCTATCAGGATAAAAATCAGGCTTTACTCATGAAAAAGAGCAACTTTCATAAGTTAAAAGAAACAAAGTACCCGAATTTGGTAATCTGTAATCAGGTTTCAGAGTAAGGACTGATTAAGTTTCTCAGGCTTCATTGAGTGGTTTTTTCAAACAATGCCATCAACAGAAAAGCATCAAAGGCAGGATGACTGAATGCATATATTTTACCAGGGAAAATTGTTTATCCAATGGAAGAAAATACTACTAAAGACTTGTGGAAAATGGAGTACACAACAGAGGTAGCAAATTAGTGGAGACTAACAAAACGGGGAGATTGCCTTATATCATGTATTTTCAGCAGGTTTCTGAAGCTAGAAACTGATAAAAGCTGCAATTTGAAGTGTTCAGGTAGGCAGGCCTGCACTACCATGTAACCTTTCTTCCTATGATGAATATCTCTGAAAAAAAATCCAAAATATCTCAAATCCAGTATTTCAAATATCTCCAAAGAAGAGTTAAAAATACATTGTGCATGTTGGATTTTTCATTCCTTGGATATTTATTCTCTCTCTATAGACAGAAGAATAAGTAACTGTTTATTCCCCTAAATTTCACAACTGAAAAGTACTCAAATAATGAACTGTTTTATTAACAACTATGTGTAAAGAGGTACCTACATGAATATTGGTGAGTACTTTTAATTAATTTAATTTCATGTCATGATGTTATATATCCCTCCTACAGGTCTTCCATGCACAAGAAACATTTGGTCTCACTTTGTGTTTTTAACTGAACACGACCTAGTGGACATCATCAGTGCCCTTTCTTAGGCCAAAATTATATAAGGCTGCTTTTCCTGTGCAGAAACAGAGTGTACAGTTTCTGTAGCATGCCACACCAGACTGAGACACAACATTCCATGTCAAGGCTAATGAAAATCCTTGAAATATATTCCTATGTCCATACATCAGCAGAGTCTTAGAACAACTGAGTTACAATTGGGAAATTTCAGATTTTTTTTTTTTAGCCTTGGATTTTTAATAACATTATTTGAATCTTCCTTTCCTCTCTCTTCTCTAATAGCTTTACTTTCCCCATGCCCAATCCTAGATTACAACAACAAGGACCAGGCAATCATGTGCTCTTCTGGAGCATCTGAAAATATCTCCATAGTGTCCTTAACTACATGAGCAAGATCACTATGTTTGCTGTGCAACACTTGAGATGCAGCACAGGGTTACTGGTCCAGCTGAGAACATGGTTTAACAAATGGCATCTCAGTATTATTCAAGTTTTACCTGTTCTTGTTGAAGGCCGAATTGTAGGAACAGGTACTGCCAAACCAGGAGGTGGGACTGGGGACCCAGGAGACCATCCCCGGTGACGTTTCTTTGGTGGTCCAGAACTGGACATTGGTGCTGGAAGGAAAGCAAAAAAACTTATTCTAAACCCCATCCTACCAAACAACTAAATTCCAGGTCACATTTCCACTTCACCTTGGTGCTGAGTAGGTATCACACCACAGAACACCAGAGGTTCATAACTAGATGCCAGATTATGATGTGAAAAATATTGTTGTGTTAGAAATTCCAGCATTATCATTAATGGTCATGCCAAGAAGCAAGTGGAGCTGTAAAGACTGAATGATAGGAACAGCCATGATGGGGAAAAGAACAGAATCACAAATTTCAGGCTCAACATCCAATGCAGCTTAGAACAAAAAAACAGAGAGGCTTTCTTTACCTTGGTCTCCAGCTGCACAGCCAGGACTTGGAGATGTCGATTGAGGCATTGGCCGAGAGACTGTAGAACTCAAGACGTTAGTTCTTCCTCCATTTGCGTTTCCATTAGCAACATCAGTGGCACGCAGGGAAAGAGGAGCTGAGTATAATAAAATACAGAGCGTGCGTGGCTTGAGACAAATCTTGAAAACAAACAAAATGATACAGCCACATGCAGACACAAAAGAACAGGGCAAGATGCATGACTGAAAGAAACATACTCCAGGGAAAGAAAACATGAAGTGTACTTGGCAGAGAAACATTAGGGCACAGGCTGAAAAATCCTAACACGGTTTCTCGGTGAGGAGGGTAGGTGGGAAGAAAACCTCCAAAACAAATCCCACCAAAATTAAATAGGAAATAACATGCACAAAGAAGTATTGAGAAGTTTGTGATACATTTTTTAGACAGTGAAAATTTTTAAAAAGGCACATCACGAATTCAGTTTGTAAAGATTTTGAAGCCACTTTTGTGCACCTACAAATTTCCCCCCATTCATCCACATGCAGTGTATTACATAACAGGGCTCTCATGTGAAGCTTTAGCAAAGGAGATTGTGCAGGGAAGAAGGGACAATTTGCTGCAAAGTATACATGGTCTGAGCATTACTGAGGCAAACTATGCTTAATTTTGCTACCTCTGCCTAAGATGATCCTCCAGTCCCAGCAAGGACTGGCAGGACCCTCTATATCAAGGCCTTGAAATGCAATTAATAACATTGGAGGATCAAAAGAAGTTATCTTCACTCATCTGAGCTCCTTCCCATTTTTTTTTCAGGATCTAGTTTTTGCAGAAGAAAAAACAAATGGAATAAACTGCATAGAACAGACATGGAGCCCAGTGAGGACTACAGCTCCTTGATGTTATCTTGCCAGCTCCACAAGCATTTAGCTCTCAGGAACACATTCCAGGAGCAACACCAGGAGATGGTGTAGCAGCTTGCTGATGTCAGCTGCAAGAGGAAGTATTAGAGATGTAGGTATTTGGCTTCAAATGATGCTACATGGAACTCTCCAGCTGGAAACCTCAAAAAAAATTTGGGCACAAGATTCTCAGGTTGCCAGTTACAAAACATGAATAACCTCACCTGCCCATTGAAGCTCCCATTTGTATTCTGAGTAAACCATGTGGTATGGAAAGGTGTGGTGGACATGGGTCAGTTACAGAAGTGGTTGAAATGGCGGGAAGAAATTTCAGTGCAAAATAAATTCACTTACACAAGATGAGGGGAAAAGGGTATTTCACAAAAATGATTCATTAGATACAAAATAACAATATTATGTCCCGTAACAACATATGTTGTATTAAAGAGCAGGTGTAATACATCACGGATAAAATGTAATGCTCATGTGCATATATAGATCAAATAAATTGGTATATTTTCTTATTCAAACATATTGCCTTGTGATAAGTGTGATGATTTTTTTTTTCTTTCATTGCTCAAAGGACTAACCAGCTAAAGTAAAAAACAATCAGAATATCACAACAGTGTCAGTAGGGATTTAAATGCCACAGTTGAAGTTTCTAATTTATTAAACACACATACAGAAATGAGTAATTAAAACATCAGAGATACTAAAACTTCTTTAAATCAGACTGAATTCCACTAAATGTATGTTGAGGAACTATAGCTGTTAGAAATGCAGAACTACATGCAGCTCTCAGTTACAGAGGCAAGAATCGGTGTGATATCAAGAAGTAACCTTTATGTTCTTACATATCTTAGGAAGTGCAAAGAGGGATATCACAAGCACTCTGTCAAATCTGAAAGCCAGGTGTGGCTGAAGTTTGGGGACTGTAACAACTGCAAAAATGTCTGTGCTGAACACTGCAAGAATATGAGAGTTCTGGAGAATGCTAGTGAATGTTTTTTCCACTAAAAAGATTACACTCTCCTTTCTTGACTGTTAAGCTGACAATTCCCTTGTCTCTCTCTATGGAAAACAAAGCCATACATACCTGCAGCAAATGTCTTTCCTACAAGCTGTACTGACAGAGCCAGCGGTTTCACAATGTTTTTGTTCCGGGATTGGTCTTGTGTTCCACTTAAGTTAACAGCAGAAGATGATTTTGCTGGACTGAATACTGAAGAATCTGAGAAGAGAAATTGTTTAATTAATTATTAAAAATTATATATATACATATATATTAAAAATTATTATATACACATGGGCAGTCATACACATTTATCTAAACTCCTCTCTGTGTATAATGCAAACAACTTTTTTACACTCCTACTTAAGTTACCATGTATTGCTATCTTTTAGGAGTTATAACAAACATTTAACTGGATGTTTCTGTAGAATCTCATAATCTACTGAACCTATGATTGATCTCTCCCACAATATTTTGCGTTCATGCATACTCAAAAAATATTTTAACTGTAGAAAGGGCTATCTCGTTGCTCCTCAAAATATTCTCATGGGATAGGCAAGTAAACAGTTATCTCATGTTTCACACAAGAAAGCTAAGACAAAGAGCTTGTGTAACTTGCCAGCAGCAAGCATAGGGAATAAGCACTGGAATCAGTTGCCTAAAGATGTTATGGAATCACCATTACCTGAGATTTTCAAGAACAAGGTACTGAATCTCTGTCAGACACAGCTGAGCTTGATGTAGGGCAGAAAAAAAACAGACCCAAAAGCATAGCCTCCTTACAGCACTACTGTCTATAAAGCTATGAAAAGTGAACAGCTGTTTACAAAAGGTAAAAAATTAAGGGTATCTGAGCCCAAACTCTTTGCATGAATTAACAAATGCCAACTCACTCCTTAGAGCACTTTGCCAAGGCTTTATTTTATAGAAGGATAAACTGAAGAACGAATTTTAATACTTGTCCAGTATAAAACCATAAATCAGAACTGATTCCAAACCTCTCAGAATGTAGGCCCTTAGTTTAACATCAGGCATTTCATACCCACAATTTACTTCACGAAAAATTTGACATTCAGAGGCTGATATACTGACAAATCCAAATCCTTATGGTTAGTGTGAAAGAATATTAATTCAGCATCTGTCCAGAAAGTAGTTTGCAACAAGTAGGCAATGTAGGTTAAGTTCACCTACAGATGTCTTAATAAAACAGCCAGCTAAAGAAAACAGAAGACAAAGACCAACTTGATCTGCCAAATACATTCACCCTCAGGCCACACACCATTTGGTGGAGGCTGGGGAGGAAGGTCTGCTTTGCCACACAGAGTAACTGAGATGAAGAACAAACACAAAAGCCTCTGCTGCTGCTGCCCTACCAGAAAATCTTGTCCATGTTCACAGGAAATATGCTGAATAGCTAACAAAATAGACCACCAGGTCAAGGCCTTCGGAGGAAAACACCAGTCTGTCATTAAATATGATGTCGCAAATACGTAGCATTAAAGGTTTCCTCAAAGTAAACTGTCCAGAAGCTTTGGGGTTTTTTTTCCCTATCTCTAGTTCTAATACATCTTCTTGAAGTTTTATCTGTGAATGTGGATGTGGCTGGTATATGCCTAAACAGCACACCAGTACCTAAGCAGGACTTGCAGTACTATCAGTTTTTAAATTCCTCATCTTTCTGCTGTAAAACCTTGATTCTAATTGCTTAACACCCTTTCAACACCTGAATTGAAGTTTTCCCTTTCATGTATCTGCCTAAAGCTGAATTTTTGATACTGTGTGCCCATAACTGTCTACCTAGAGGTTCCTTCTACAGCTTGGAAACTGAACTGTTTGCTTACAAGGGAAGAAACCAGAAATATCTGCATAACTTTTTAAGGAAAAAATGGGTATGAGTTGACAAACTGAAAACAATTTCAGAAAACAACCTGCTAATAAGTAGCCCTGTTTTAAAACAACCAAGAAGCAAACTCAAGTACAAAGACCTATGCACAGGCTAGCAGAGAAACAGTCAGACCTCCTCCATCATAGGTGACACGTCAGAATTCACACCACTGATTAAAAGGTGCTCTCCCCACTTCTCCCGCACACAGAGGATTCATGTGTATGTATGTGGCATTATCTTCACTAGAAGATAACAGTAGAAGGAGATGAAAATTTTGTGACAAGCATGACTTAAGAGTACAAATAGTGACACAGAGAAACACCAAGCAGACCGAATCACAGGGAGTGATAAGGAGAAAGCAATATATAAATGGTGTATCTATTAACTTGGCAGGTACAATAGAAGACAAAGTTGTGTAAATATTAGATTACTTGTTTTAAATAAATAGGTCCTCATACATCTGCACATTTCTCATGCCAGAATCTGGAAGCCAAGGGATCATGTAATGAAATGCAGATGTGTTTAGACAACACTCTCATTAAATTTTAACCACAACCTAAAGCATATAGCTTCCTAAACAGAGACATGGGTGACCACTGGGGAAAGTGCCTCTGAACATACTAATCAGTGATTACAATTTCATAAAAATGCCTATGTTCAGCTGTTTTTGTTATTCCTTTTAACATACTTTATAAGTGGAAAAAGTATTATAACTATCTTGGTTTTTATCTGCATTTCATACTCCTCTAGAGAAATATATGTTCTGGGACATACATATCAATTAATTACAAAAATTGACAGAAAGATTTCTCCTATTTTTAAATTTCCGAGAAATAGCACAAACAGCCAAAAAAACATATAACAGATGAAGCTGCAAGAAAGCAATGAGGAAAAAAAAAAGTTCAAGCAATACCACCTTGGCTACTGGCAATAAATTAATATATACATGAAATTAAGATGCTGCCTTTTAATCTGTCAATGTCTATTTGATTTTATAGTTTCCCCTTGTTTAAGTATATAATGAATAGCTTTCTAGAATAGTTATAAGATGCGTGTTAGCTTATATAATGCAAACCCACTGTATGCCTAAAGGGAAATTGCTATTGTAAATACACCTTTGTGCACAATAAAATTTAAATAAATAAATAAGCAAGTAAATAAACTAAAATCTGCATCCCCCAGCCCTGAAAGGAGATTATTTTCCTTTTCAAGACAATTAGCCTAATCTTTATACTAAGTAAACACCTCCCTATAAATTTAGAATTCAAATTTTTTTGAGATCCACAAAAAAAAATTAATGAAACAAACACAGGGAGGTTCAGAATTAAGTAAGTTAAGCAAAAGATTACTTAATACTTTTAAACCAATTGTTGTTATGTTTGTATGCTAACCTTCAGCCTCACCTGGGTCTTAATCTTCCTCAAAGCAAATTTTGAAGGGCATTCCCCCCACTGTAATCTATACATGGCTTGAGGTAAATACCCAGTTGTTTACAGCATCCCTGAGCCACCAATATCTGAGGTAACTTACCACCCCCAATGGTTATCTTTACAGCACTTTCAGCTCCTACCTGTCTGAGTGAACCCTGCTTTGTATCCATTAGCTGATCCACCCTCTGGGGTCGTGGACGGTGACACCGAGGAGTTTGGCTTAGCAGAGAGGCTAGCAGCAGATGATTGCCTGCTCCTACATTCTGCAAACGAAGCAGCTACAGTACATATTAACAAGGTCTGCCTTCCAGCAGCGAAGTTCAGCAACACGGCAGCGAGAGGTGGCAAAACGTTACAAGCACACACACAGCACGTACAACAAACAGTGGCAAATGGCAGTGTTCAGTGGACATACAGATCTTGCAGTTTAGTCAACTTTGTCTTCTAATTAAGAAAACTTCCCTCGGGGACACTCAGAGGACCAGGCAAATATAGACCAGATGCTGCAAATTGGCAAGAGCCCTCGTTTTGCAGCTTCCAAGAGATTTGGAGGTATTGGAGATGTCCCAGGAAACACTCAGTGACTTCTGTGGCTCAACCTATATACAAACAATCATCTGTTGTCCTTTAAAAGGAGAAATCGTGCTGAAATCCAGACTCTTAGTAGGCCTCCACAAACCTTCAGAGAGATCTGAGTGCTGTGTCTGTCTGGATAAAAACTGAGTTGGGGGAGGAGAAAGTCACCTTGAAAATCCCACATTAATCCATTTTTAAAGCTGAGATCTAATCAGTTTTGTTTGAAGAGAAGGGGGTGTTTAAAAAACATTTCTCTTCTAATTAGACCTATAATGTAAGTAATGGGTGAAAGGTTACCAGATAAGTGGTAGCAATATGTGGATAGAACCTATCAAAATAATGCCCATGAGGCCGACTCTTGGTTGATTTTCTAAACTATCATGGGTCCTCAGAACACTTGTGATTAGCATATAACCAAAAGCAAAACCAGTATCTACTTCTTCCACATGTGCATTAGTCCTGACTGCATTTACCAGGACACACACCAACCTCAACTACAAAACTAAAATAACAATTCTTTTTTCTGTACTTGGAACTTCACTACCAAATTAAATGTTTGTGTTATTTTTGGGAAATATGCTGTTGAAAAACCACATCCACTCTAAAGCAGTAGTTAAATACACTTGTAACACAGAAAATAAGCTGAAGGCAGGGTCCCTTTGAACCACTAACTGATACAAACTATAATCACTCATACAGCTAGGTGATAACCATCTCTTTCTGGTGTCATGTTGCTATTCACATGAGGATGTGACTCTTCAGATGTCTGTCAATCCTCCTGTGGAGCTTCTCCTCTCCTTACATTAACCTTTTTGGAACAGGGAGCAGATGGAACTCTGCCTTTACTAAGTGAGACTACAGTTGAGAAAGTCAGGAGTCTGCATATAAACGAGCTTAGCAGACAATGAGTAGGTAAACCATTATCTTCTTGAGTCTTTGCATGGATCTAGCTCCAAATACCTCCATCCTCCAGTAAGAGAGCCCATGACTGCCTTGCCTGGGGGTCACAAATGTAATCTCTTTAGCACATAACAATATTGCACAGGCTCCCCTGGAAGAGGGTAAGCCCAGGTGTAAAACACTGTAAATGGCAGGAGCATGCAAGTCTTTTCTTCCCCAAGATCAGCAACATGAACTTTCTTAATCCTATGGCATGCTAGCTGTCCTCAGGCATTAAACAGATTGAATTGCACCTGCTAAGATGAGTATCAGTGGAAAACCAATGTTGCAGACCTGGCTGTGAGTCACCTTGCTTCAGGCACATAAAAGAATCATCTGACTGAATAACCTTATTTATTCTACCAAGATGACTACACACCTGAAGATGGGCAAATGTAGGGCTCCTACTGAGAGTATGGGGAAATGGAAGAAGAACATTTACAATTGTATCGTTACTGTTAAGACTCAAATAAACCTCTTTGGCAAAATCCAGACTTCAGTGAAATCAGTGAGATTTTTTTCCTTCAAGTGGTTACTTTTGAATGCGTACATTTTCACAGCAACTTTCAATTTTTCACTCAATATCACACTAATAACATAAAAAACCCCAACTGAATTGTCACCTTTATTACCTTTCCAGCAAATAAGGGGTCCCTTTGACAGCACACCTTGGGAGCTTCTTACTAGGTAGTACTTTAAGTGCTTCTGCTTCTTTGGCTGAGTAGTTAATTTCAGGTTGATATGATTGGAAAACTCTGTGAAATACCGAAATCCTCTTTCTCCACAGCCTATACAATTCCCAGAAAATCCTGGAAGAATGAAGCAGAAGATACACATACAGAGTAAACGTCTTGTACAGTTTGCTAGGAATAAGGCCACTTCAACCTACCTGCACATCCAGTTTAAAGTGACCGGAGGCCTCCAGTCAGACAGCTTTTTTAGACACCCTGCACAGCCCATGAGTGTCAGGAGGAGGCCAAACACAGGCAGATTATAGTCTTAACTTTTTTGAAACTCCTCCATCTTTCTGGGGCATATTAACTTATGCCAGAATCCTACCACCAATTTTCCACTCCACACAGAGCAGAGAAAATCAACTACTTGGCAGGGGGAGAGCTATGATATCAGGCTAGGAAATTTCCATAAGGAAAAAAAAATAAAATAGCCATTTTCTCTACATTAAAAAACCATGGGTTCCAAACTGAATGCATCTCTCTCAAAATAGTGGATAATTTATAGCAGCAACTTCATATGACTGAAAGTAATATCTAATAAATTTTCTCTGAGACTCCTTATACAAAGCACTTTCCAACTAAGCTGGACATTACATCTTACAAAAGGCTTAAACACAATCCCTTGGTGTCAAGATTTTCATGGTTAAAATTAGGAGTGCTTCAGTATAGTTTTAAACACCTACGACCTCTCATGAAAGGAATAGATTTAGCAACAAAGGCAGAAGACTGCTTTTCTGCATGCAATGTTTTCAACATGGTGTCACAGAAGGGGGTCAAATTTTGAGTTGAGGTTTGGAGGATAAGATCCAGACTAAGGACTATAAGCACCCTTGATTTCCAGTGCCATTCACAGCTATGTTGATGGGAGTATTGCATATAGATGGCACCAGTATAACATTTCATAGAACAAAGCACAGCACATGTTCTGAAATGGGTCTGCCTTAAAATCTTTGTTGTTTGAATCAGTCCTCTACTATGTAATGCTGAACAATTAAACTCTTCTAGCTTATTTGTCATGCCACTCATCTCTAAATTGCTTTCAACTCTTAATGAAGAAATACTCTCTCTGAAACATCAATAAGTATTTGTAACAGTACGAGCAGATTAAATTCCCTAGAAGAAATGCTTTTTGTTTGTTTGGGGTTTTTCCATTAAATAATCAGTTCAAGATCTGTAACAGAATCAATTTTTCATCTTTGCTACTATCATTAATTTCCACAATGCCAAGCACCTTGGAAAACACCGGTTCCTACATTCCCCTGGCAGTCAGATTCATTGTTTTATGAAAAAGATATTCAGTGTTTTTGACAAAACACATTTTCCATAAAACTCTTATAATTAGGCTATTGTCTTTAGCCTCTACTGGGCCTCATTATCATCTTGGATGAGGATGCCAAGAAGCAGATTTCCTCATCCTCTTTCTCCTGATACTGAATCATCTTTCCCTTCTCCTTTGCAACCCACAGGAACTACTGCTGCATCTCCAGAGTTGTTAGAAACAGTCATCAGGGTCTCACAGAGCTACTGAGTCAGTTCTTTGCTCATAGGTACCAGTTACAAAACCCTAGAGGCATTTAAATACATAACATCAGCAATGCCAGAGGCATACGTCACTAGGCTCATTATCAAATGATACCAGAGAGGACAGATGGATACAAAGCTGGGGCACAGGGAAGGCTTACCAACAAAGTACGTACTACCACATTTAAGCAGACTAAACTCCATCGGTCTGTCTATCAGTTAGTTCTTACTGATCAACTCTTGGCACTTCCCCTACTTAGCAGGGGAGAAGCTCCTCTGAATCCTGGAGTTCCCCATGACCCCATATTCCCAACTGTACTCAGTGAGGGCACATCACACCACAGCTCCCATCTGACTCAGGCCGGTGGGATTCCGCCTAAGGTCCAAAGGTTTACAGTGTGTAGTAGCATATTAAATGGATTAAGGGAGAAATAACACTAAAGTAATAAACCCAAGGTGTTTTCTATAGTTCTACACAAGCATTGCTGGTCTGGACCAGAATTTGAGCAATGTGGTTAAATCAGAGCATTTATCCATCACTGTAATTTCTTGCCTGTTGAAAGGTCTTTCTGAATATATTCTAGGTTGCACAATGACTACAGGGAGAAATGAGAAAGTAAATTCAAAACAGGCTAAAGGAGCCAAAATACATTGAACCACTTTTACTAGCCTGCTAAAATCTCTACCAGCTGTGACCCAGGCAGGAAATCTAGGTTCACATGTGCCTGACTTCAATTACCAAGAAGCATTCCCGTATTAAAGTTTTAAAGCTCATAAATGTAATCAATTATGACATAATTGGTGGGGTTTTTTCCCTATGTACTGGATTTTGAGAGGCAAATTGCTTTCAGAGCTCCTACTGAGAGCCATGTTCCTGGTAGAGGTAAGGGCAGACTTTGTCAGCTAATCCACGTAAAAATAGATAGTTCATCTTCAATACTTGCATGAACATATTTCTTCTGAAATGAAAATGCTGTAAGCTTCAGTAGAGATAGAGTATATGGATAGTTCACATTTAGAATGCCAGGGCTGCAATTGACTTCTGTCCACACAGCAATCACTGAGATTCAATTGTGGTTAATTGTGGAATCAGGGACTTTTTTAAAATGGGGGTTTAAGGCAGGTTCATCTACAGATTTAATTTAATTATATCAATCCTCTCCTATTTCTAATAGAAGGTTATTAGCTGAAATGACTTTGGATAATTTTGAACTGACTTTTTTTTTCTGAATTATTATGACACAAAGAAAAAAAAAATCGCTTACCTAAAAGTGCATTTTTTCCATGATCATCTGGCAAAAACCTCTTGTCAACAGCGCAGACTAGAATGTGCTCAGGAAGGTTGGGAGATTTTGCTCCTACTAACAGGAAGCCTGCTGGAATATCAATTTGCTCCATGCACAGAGATACTAACCGTAAATCCTTGCCTGCTTGACAAAAACCTATAAAACAAAGCAAAAATGTTCAAAATATTTCCTTTCATTTTCTTCTTTCTATCAGTTAAAAAAGCATATGGGGCTTCACAACTTGATGATGTATAACTGGGAATTTTAATATATCCTTTACAAGGGAAATAGAGGAAATTGAGATAGCATCTCATCAGATCCACTAGTTCAGGGTTTCAAAGACAATAGATAGCATATTTTAAAGAGGTCCTGAACATGTGCACAGATACTATTTAAGTGTCCAAACACTAGTTTACAGTCTTTTCAAGAGAAACAATTCTGTTCTTCTTGCTTGAAACAGGCTGGCATTAACACAAACACCACTAAGTAATACAAATGAATGACAAAAATTGATGAAATACCAGGAAATAAAAGATTAATTCAATGATTTTAGAGATGTACACCATGTCTTCTCTAAGTCTCCAACTGAGTCTCCTGAAGTCTCAGTGGACTGCATGACTTCCAGGTCTCCAATTAGGTTTTTTCCCCACTTGAATGCACATATGCACACAAAATAGAGATGTAACACTGGTTCTTGTGCTTCTGGTCAATGAAGGGCTAAAGCCAGCAACAGACGTGGGCAAAACTGGGGACCTGTGTGAGCTTCTGCTGTACCACATCCTGCAACAAGCAAGTAGCAGGCTGGGACACGCAAAAAACACAGGCATACATCTGCATGAATCAGTCTTTCAAAATTAAGGAAATCATAAGCACAATAATCAATATTATCGTTAAAAACAAACACATCAAACTAAACTGAAATTACTGTAATATCTATTACTACTTCAGTCATCCATATATATTACTTACACTTAATTTAAAATATTATTCATGTGGTCCTTACTTGTCACAGAAATTTTAAGGTCCAAAAAACCCCCAAATCACTGGAGAAAGACACTGTCTAAGCATACAGTTACACAGTGTGATTAACCAAGAGCCATCTCAATCATTATTAATATGTATGTCTGTACTGCTCCTGTGCTAAAACATATAGTTTAGAACTTCTGCAAAAATTATGAAAATTAATGCCCTTTGGTTTTCTCTCCAAACTGTACCAGGCACAGAGCATGTGCAAAGTGGAATGCATGGAATCAGCTCACATGAATTTCCTGGCAAGCAGCAGCTTGCTGAAAACAGGGTCCAATACAGGTTCAGTCTTGTGCCTACACCCACAATCTGCTGAACGAGTTCTTGGCTGAATAGTTTCTTCAGTTATTCAATCCACTCAGTTTCAGCAGCAGCTCATTTGAGCTGAAAGCTGTCTTGGATTCTCCCCTCACACAAGACTTTTTCCAGCCAATGAATTAAAATGAAGTACCTAAAGTTTTCATATGTGAATCAATCAATAAATTACCAGTAAGAAGTTACATATGGCTTAGGGAGAAAGTATTAAACCAGCATATTTAAAGGGAATTTTATTTTTTTGCTGATTAGAAACAATTTGATTTTAGTATGTTGAATACTTCTTAAGGCATGTTCTTTAAAAAACATGTTGAGCCTAATAAAATACCAAGCTAAGTATTATCTAGACTTTAATGTAATTTAGAAAGAAACAGTTACAGATAAACCTACGGAAAAAAAAAAACCCAAAACCTCCTCTACATTCAAAATAAATTTGCTTATTCAAATGTTTATGCTGTTTGGATATTATGTCCAGAATTTTCAGAACTGACCTTAAATTTTTTAGGCATTCAGTGAAATCTGAGTAGTTGACATGCTTAGAAAATACCACTCTACATCTAGATTTAAAATAGAAAAATTACCCATTGCTGACAATGTGGGCAAACAGGAAATCTGTAGATAAGGATTATGAAACAGCAAGTGCAATAAGATTTCAAGACAGATTGAAAACTGCTTTTACACAATTAGTTTCCAGCTGTCTCTACCTAAAATTGTTCAGAAAATGCCCAGAAGCACAAATAGTGACCAATAAGGGGCTTTTGAATGTATTGTTAGCAATAGCAATACTAGGATACCAAAGAAAGTAGGATTTTGGTTGCTGGTGCTATTATGTATCAATACAGACTTGCTTTCAAGAGGAGCACACAATGCTGAGAAGGCTGAATATCATATGAGAAGTTTAGAACCTCTTGGGGTGCTTGAGGGTTTTGAGGTCCCTGTGAAGTGAAGCAATGCTCCATAACATCCAAGACAGAAGCAAAGACTCAGTTAGTATCCAGCCTAGAAGCAAAACAACTTCAGCTATACTTGAGCAGCTGCACATCACCATTCTGCATTGAGTTGGCCAGGGAGAAACTACAGGACACCCTAAAAAACCCATCACAACATCTTAACAAGTTTTCAAGCATTACTCAGTAACATCTTAGCAGTACCCATTGAAACAAACTGATGTAACTCTGGCTGCTATCATGGAAACAACAGCCTCTTACCTGAGAGATCTGAATATCCCACCATTTAGGATATGCAGGACTGCACTGTAGAAATGCTGCATCCTACCTAACCTGCAAACAGTAACAGATTTACTCTCTGTATTGTCTTTTACTTTACCCAAAGTGCTCTTTAGACGCTTTGCATGCTCCCCTTCCTCCTTGTACAATCTCCTCTGGCATCCTCCTCTGCTTTAGCTGCGACATCTCTGGATCAGAGAGGTATGCATGTGCAGACTGGCTGGCCAGCACATGCCTCTGTAATGTTCAGGCTGTTTGAGAGCTATAATTATTTGTCTGCCCCAGGGGATTTAAATCTGGGGACACCAGTGTCATACAACCAGCTCCCAAACTTCACAAATATTGCTGAAATTTATTCCTTTTAGGATCTCTGCCTCTCTGCCAGCAGAGAGGTAAAGCAGCTACCAGCTCAGAGCTCACGGGTGGCTGCCGAAGCCTGGTTTTCTGAGGGAGCGTGACAAGAAACAGGGCTGATACTAAACTGTTTCTTCTGACTCCTCTTCTGTAGAGGGAAAGGGATCCTGATGGGTGAGCAGTGAGAGAGGCAGCACAGACAGACCCTCAGAGCCTCCATGAGCTCTTCTCTTGTTTATTCAACAGCTGCCACAAGAGAAGCAGCGGGGCTGCAGAGCTTGGCCAGGTACAGCTGGGGCTTACTTCCATCAGCAGATACAGAGACAATGCAAATCTGCTTCTGTGCAGTAAAAGCCTTGAATTTTCCTTCAAAGATATGTAGATTGTATGGTTCAAGAGCCCTTCATTATCCTTCTTTACCTTGGCTTTTAGGGATGAAAAGCACTCTTTTAAGTTTCTGCTGCTTTTTGAAACTGAATAAGGAAATTCCACCCAAAACACATTGATTTGGAAGCAAGTAACAGTGGGGAGAGAAAGGGGGGATTAACCCCTCTCTGTTACATTGTCTTTTTCTATCTAGCAAGCAACACTGAGACCTCAGCCTTATTTTCTTTTCTTTTTTGCATGATTTTGCATTGGGAGTTAATTATCAATTAGAAATAACCATTTCCACATTAGGAAAGACATAATGTCTCAGTACCAGCAGAACTTGCGCTGTCTGTGGTTAACACTTCGAACATGCAAGATCCATTTACATTTCATAACTATTCATTTATAATTCTGCTGGCACCTAAATTTCTATGTTCAACAGCATTAACACATACGACCCTTAAGAAGAAAGAGTGGCACTTTAGTGTTGCATTTACTTGTGTAGTTTTTCTGGACATCTAAGTACAAAGAGGAGAAAACCTGTAAGCGACTAAACCAGACCAACTTCTCTTTATGAGATTTATTTATCGACATGTAATTACAAAAAGCAAAAGCCTAAAGCCGAGCTGCTCCATTAAAACAAAAGTAAAATCATCATCTCACAACATCTCAGCTTGGTGTCAAATAAAGAGCAGGGATTTATATTCTTATTAATGATTGGCAAATACCAAGAGCAGTCACCAAAAAGACCCAAGATTAATAGCTTTTACAGACATCATCTGCATTTCTTTGAAGGAAAATTCACCAGCTTTTGCTTCCGAGAGGCACATTTGCATTCTCTGACATCACTTCATTTTAAGCAATCCAGTCCCCTCTTCCTAAAAATTAAACTGTATCTCCACATCTGTCAACACCCAGAAGTGCTGGAATCTTCCTAAAAACGGAATCTGTATATAAACTCTTTACCCACCATAACAAGAAGAGGTTTCCACGTGGGGTACCAGACCCTTGTTGCATTGTAATAAATGGGGTATTTACATGAGGAATTAGCTTCCAAGAATTACATATGAATTACGGGTCACTGTCACTCGCTATTGTAACCTCACAGTAACTGATCAGGTGTTAAGTACCTGCTTACCTAATTGCTTCTGAAACTACCTTTCTTTAAGCATCAGGTAAATTGAGGATTTACTAACAAAAGAAAGGTGATACTATTTTGTTTCCCACAGCTTGCATAAAGTGTTATTCCACAAATTAGAAGCAGGCTTTTTTAAAGCTGCAGCAAGCAAGTGGTTCAGAACAGCTTCTTGATTTATCTTATTGCTATTTGAGGTACCTGTATGAAAACATACAATTGTTTTCCTTGAAACCCTATTTTTATGGCAGGTTTAAGTTAGTTACAAAAGTTTGTATGGATTACTTAAAAAAAAAAAGTCCCTGGAAATAAGTGAATTCTTTTTATGACTAATAGTAAGGCACGTGGCAAATGCAGTTTCTCTTTCCAATGGGCCAAAGTGAGAGTTAAGGGATCTAATATTACCACCAGTTGAGAAGGAACATCCAACAAACTGTCGCTTGTGAGATGCTTAATTTTTAAATCCATGAACAAAGACATGAAGATCTACTTTCTGCATCCATGTGACTGATAAAGCCATCTGAATAAAAGAACAGGTGAACTCAAGAAAAGCAAGCAGCAAAAATACCTTAAACAGGAAAAGATTTCACCCCATGTAAGCTAAAGGGTGAGAGACAGATAAGCAAAGTTATGAACAGTTATGAACTGCAGGTTCTAGTAACAGTATTTTGCTCTTGGATAAACAATTAAATACAATACTTAGTTTAAAGTATTCAAGCACAGTGAGTTCAATTAGTCTATCAGTATTCTTTAACATTTTCATAATAACATTTATCTTTCCAATTAAATAACTGAGATAAGAGATGTAAACCATGGCAGTGATCTTGTCTTACATCTCTGGAAGGGTTTACTCATGAGATGAAAGATGAGCTACCAGATTAATACCTTGCTGAGATACAGCCTGCAGTGTGAAAGTTTGGGAATCTGAGTGTTTTAAATACTTATGCAAAACTGTCCTAACAGATCAGTAGCAGTATCTGGGAAAAAATATCTTTTCCTTTCCTTTTCCAGATACAAAAACCAGTGCTTTCTTAAAGGAGCTCCTTGAGAACACTGAAGAGCAAGACAGATTTTGTAAATTCAGAATGATAATCTTAACAATGAGTAAAGAACAATCCCAAAATTCTGCAGATTTAACACAGGAAACTTTATTCTAGAGTGCTTTGATCACAAAAGACTATTAGATAAAAATCAAAATACAGAACCACCCTAGAAGGTCAAATTTTTCCAGATCATGCTAAAAAGCTCAGTATTACATACACATATAGATGAACACCTGTTATGTAATTGGGAATAACATTGTGCTGTGCAATATGCAGCCATGGCAGAGAGGTCTGCACTGCAGTGAGAGCTTGAGAGCTCAGCACATCCTTACAATGCCTCATCAGAAAGTGCAGCCATATGAAGCAATCCTGGGCAGAGGCAGCAAAGGTACTGCTCCCGTTCTCCACAGGAAATTTTGTAGACTTTATTGATTCCTGTCCTCAATTGAGAACATCTTCCTAGGAATACGTTGTTTTAGACTTTCTGCTTCTCTCCTCCAACCAATTTACAAGCCTTCAAAGAATAGAAAACAAAGAGAATAACAAATTCTCCCAGCGCTATTCCCCAACTTCACACAAGAGCCAGCCTTTCTATCCTTTGTGCTGCAGGGAACTGGCAATACACTGGCAATACAGGAGGGGAAACATGCTCATGTAAGCTGCATTCAGAAGTGGAAAAGGCAAAAAAGACAATAAGTCTTCCCCCAAATGTCAAAGAATTACCAGTGATGAGTACTTACTTCTATCACTGTATGTAACCATACACTTCAGCAGGGTACAGAACCATTTTACAAATTAGAACTTTTGATGCACTCTGCACAAGGAATTCCATGTTTCAGCGGTATATTGAATAAAATGTCAAGAAGGGTTTTTGGACCTGGTGGGAACAGTTGCTTGTTTCCAAGTGTCTGAAAGGGGCAGAGGGGTGTTTTTATGAGAATCTCACCTAACAAATAAAAATAAATTTTCTTTCTACAAGAAAATTAAATCTTCAGAATAGAACAATTACAGGATAAGATGAACCAATTACATCAGTTTTACTTTGTTCAAGTAGGTATATGCATAATGATCTGACCTTTCTTTAAAACCAAACAAATACAGTGCTGTCAACAATTTTGCTCATCTTGAGCAAAAATTGGGACACCTCAGGGTAAGCAAGCAATGGCCAGCAGGCACATGGTGAAGACAAAACAGATAAGCTTCTACTTGATCAATCCTATTATCATCTTGGCAGCAGAAAGTACACCAAGACTCTTCTCCATTTCCTTTCTCCAAACTCTTCCTTCTGCCCATGGAAGTAACTAAATCCATCTTTGCAATGTTTCTGGGAATAATTTAGGCATAGATTGAGAACAACCCGCGTTGATGCCAATTTATGCACCTTCTTTGAGGACAGTAATCCAACAATCACCACAGACAACAAGGGTCTTTCAGAAACTAACAAAGTGCCACAGCCAGTCTTAGACACTGCTTTCAAATAATACATTACACTTTATGTCCTGAAACAAGTCCTCCTAATCCATATTTTGTCAGATTTAAGGCTTTGACTATAAATTGTATTTTCAGACCTTCTAGCTCAAGAGTTTCTAATTGTAGAGAGTGCACGTTATAATTAGAATTACTTTTAAAGATCATGCAGTAAAAAAAGGATACCAACCATCAGTAGTGCAAGACCCTTCTGGGGCAGGTTTTTGCGAGTATGGGATTGGTGGACTACTCGAATCTGACATGTCTTCATCTTCTTCTTCATCTTCCATTTCATTAACAGTTTGGTTGGTAGAAAAGTCCAGGTTCCCATTTTGTGAATAGCGATGTACTAACTCTTTATCCAACTCTTCTACCTTTGGCTTCACATCTGAAGAAGAAAAATAGAAAAAGAAAAATGAATAAAAGCTAGAGAAAATAAAACTAATTTAAAAAATTAAACTTATCAACAGTACTTATATCCATCTCCTTTTAAAATAATCAGCATGCCATTTTTTCTCCTTAAGGATGCCCAAGATTCAGATTTTGTGTCACACAATGAACTTTTGTGCAGTTTCATTTTTTTGTGTTTTGTTTTGGTTTTAGCAAAATGCATCCCACCCTTCTGACACATAGAAAAACAACTGAAATGTGCCATACTTTCATGGTTACCTTCCGGCAAGAAAGGGGGCTGGTCAGGATCCAGGTACAGCTGTGAGAAGATTGGCCGTGGGACAACACTGCTGCATCTCAGAGAAGCTTCTATGGAGTTATGAAGAGCTTCTTCGAAACGGGCAGATTTTAGTTGCCCTGCGTATGAATTCCCCATGGTCTAAAAAGACAAAGGAAACAGCTGATAAAGGGATGGGAAAGTGCATACACTGACAATTTACAAATGAAGAGTGAGATCATGACAGTGACATAAAGTTGGCAAAAAACATGGTATGAAAATAACACCTCTAACTAGTACTACATGTCCATATTTCTCTCTTAATCTCTCCTTCTCTTCCAATAACCTTTCAGCACATTTCCAACACACTGCTCTGTGCCTTCTGCATACATGGCCTCTTAACAGCCTCAAGAACCTGCCTGGTATAAAAACTGATAGAGGGTAGATAAAATCATTATTATTGGGGTTTTTTTGAGGATATTCAGAGTAGGATACACAGGGGCACATGACACAAAAAAAAAATTAAAAATCAAGTTGGGCTTCATCACTTGTTGTCAAACTGTGTTTACATGATTTTACTTGTCAGTATGCCATCATTTGTAGAGAAGCAATACACAAAGACTTCCAATAACTTGAATTTTTGCTCTTGAAACTAATTAATTAACTGAAATCATGTGGAAGGTCAGTCTCTGTCTTTTCAGAGCCTTCACCTCTTGTCTTCAGTGTAACACTATGATTTACACATACTCTGATCCATCAGAGAACCTAATCATACTCTTACAACAAAAGATGTAAGTAAAAAAGATAAATAACTTCTAAACCATATGCAACAAGTACTGTGAAATGTCTTCCTTTAAAACTGCACACTGGTATAGTGATAGCAATCTCTTAAATATCTGCTTTAATGATTAATATTTCCATTTATATTGATAATAAATTTATGACCTTCATGAAATATTCAAGCACAAACAGACCTGCAGGTCATTTCTTCTCCTTGGATGATATTACACAGCCCATTGACTGCTATATTTGTGCACCCAGCACTAGGATGAAGACTCACAAATGTAAATATTTAGTAACAGGATGGCCATGGAAGGTTCTAAAATGAGCTAAGAGAGACTGACTGAAATCTGAAATTTTCCACTGTACTAGATCATTATACCATATAACATCTGTTACAAAGAAACAGCAATCTAACATTTTCCAATATTCTGTAGACTGCACTTTCAGATAAATTTATTTCCACAGAGAAAAGTTCTCCCCAGTTAAATCAATAGACAGAAAAGTACAAAGCCTTATAACATTATCTTTGTATTTCCCTTCACTGGATGTCACCCAGCCCTATGACCAGGGAGAGACCTTGGCCAAGAAGATAAGTTGGCATTTTGAAAACCTACAGTTCCACTTCTGCTTTATCATTCAGTTGCTCAAGGTCCTCAGGGCCACCTGTAAAAGGGCAATAATTATGACAGCCACTTCCAGCAGCATTTGAAGTCTGCTGGTGTAGACAAATACATAAGAGCTAAATATTGCTATAATACTGGACATATAGACACAAAATGCATCTAACCACTCACCTCTAACTAGGGAAGAGAACCTCAGTTCGCTGTTCAGTCAGAGACTTTATGCAACTTTGAGAAAATACTTGCTCATCGCTGACTTATACTGGCCTTTAATAAATTTTATGGCAACTGCCTTTCCCTAACCCAACCAGAAACAATAAAAGACAAGCACAATTTCTTCACATGACACGTTCTGCTATTTCAGCAGTAAAGTATTTAAGACAAGTAGATTCTCCTTTTTCTTCTGTAAGTTTTCATTAAATTTGGAAATGGTAGGGAGTCTGTGCAAACACACAACTACAAAGTGAGTTAGGGAAAAGTTATGCTGAAACAGTATTAAGGTTGCAGTACACTAAAGCCTTTCAGAAGCCTTCGAACAAATTGACAAAAATCAGCTAAGTGACTGAAAGCCAGATTTTACTGAAATCAGTGATGATACTTTCATAAATGTCAGTGAAAACATGACAAACTATTATATCAATAGATTTCATGCCAAGAAATTTCATTTCTGTGCTATTTATGTCAGTTATGATGTGCTCAAGTTAAGATTTCAGGAATGTATTCAAATTAAAACACTTTAGTTAAAAGACCATAATAAAAAAATAATCACTCTTTAAGAAACAGAATTCCCACAGCACATCATCTGCCTGAAGTCTGTTTATCCTCCATATTTTCTACAACTTACATGTTGTTTACAACCTATGACAACCATTTTCATTTTGATGGGAAACTATTAATAAAACATATGATGCACACAGCACAAAAAAAGCCTCCCTGGCATTTATACAAGGCTTGCCTGTGGATAGTTACACAGATTTACCTGAGAAAGCTGGTTAATAACACCAGAGGATGTTTCTAGCTTGCCAAGAGAAAACAAGATTGTAGGTTTAAATGCCAAGAAAAGGAACCACAATTTGTGTGAGCACTTGTCCCTGCAGCATGGAAGTGGAGCAGGGGGAAGGCTTGTCGGGGAAATGCTTGTGCAAGACGGGGCAGGCAGAGGCACCGCGGGCAGAGCGGCGCAGGGTCCTGTTTGCCTGCGGCAGAGGAAGCAGGGAGCCCTGGAGAACAGCATGGGGCAGTTGATTTCCTAACACCGCCGGAGGCCATTAGGGCAGCTGGGCCCCGTTTGGAGTTCAAGGAAGCTGGGGGGAGTGGAGAGCAGGGGGGTCTCCTTCTGCAGGGGAGAGGAGCTGGCAAGACCCTCCAACAGTGAGCTACTGCCTCGTTCAGGTTGTGTCATCTCGATCCAGCCTCTAAAAAGGTAGTAACTAATGCCGTAGTGTTTCTTCTACCCCTAAATGCCTGGTGCAATTAGGAAGAGCTCCAGGTCTCTCCCCCCAGTGCAGCCGGGAGGCAGCTCCAAGCAGGCACAGCTCAGCTGTGGCAGAGGAGGCAGCAGAGCAGAACGTGCTTTAAACGTGCCGTATGCGCTGGGGGGGCTGGAGGAGGCAGCAGAGTCCAGGGGGAAAATAAACTGCTGGAGTTTGAAGAGACGGGAAGAGGAAAAGCCCATTTCTGTTATTAGGACAGGTATCTGCTATATCTACATTTAAATGTGACCAAAACCAATTACTTAACTAAATTAATGCTCATTGTTAAAAGAAGTTGTCCAAATAATATGTCTATCCAACATTCCTATATAAGGTCATTTGGTAAAAATAAAACAAACAAACCAATCCTGTTGCTTTCTGGAGTGAAATTAAGTTAAGTTTTTCTTAAAATTCTGCACGTCTGATGCTGAGGAGAATGTGAGACATTCCATGGTTGAGTGCAGTAGAGCGATCTGGCACAGTGTCTGAGAGAAAACGGAGCTGGACTTGACTCAGTAGCTCCTCCCTGGTCTCACACGCTTGTTTCTATGCTGTCAGCACTGATACATCGCCTTCATCTTCACTGTCCTGTACCCAGCAGTACTGCACCCAGCTATGCCAGAGCCTGCCTTCATGCACTGACAGTTTTCTAAAGGGCAGAAGGCTTGATGTGAGGTTAAATAATTTTTTCCATATCTACGTGTGCACTAATTGCATATGGCTCAGCACAGAGCTGGTTAGATTCCCAGCAGTGAGCAATCTGCACATCTGCAATACGGTATTCTAATCCTCACTTCTCTTCACCTGCACCACCAGATGGATACCAGTGTAATTCTACTTCTCTTGGCAACATTTGAGGCCTGTTTTGGATTGAACTCCACAGAACATTAATTTATGCAAAGTATATATGTATTTAGCTGCTATAACTTCTCCTCCCTCACCACCCTAACAAGGAAGGAGGTCCAATTTGGCAAAAGCCACTCTCAGGCTTCACCTCTACCTCACCAAATTTGCCACCCTACACAGACAATTTTTATTTTATTTCCTTAAAACTTACTGTGGAGATTAGAAGACGTTATTAAAATTTAATAATTTCGAAATGAAATTACAACAAAACAAGAAATAATAGGAGAATTTCCTAAAATGTAAATAACCTGCACCTCCAGGCTCTATCACACTCAGGATACTTCTCTGCAAAGATTCAGACCCTAAGCCATCCTGATTACTACCCAACACATATCCACTGCTGCTAGGCTTCTTCGAAGCAAATTTCCTAAGCTCACCTCAAATCATCTTTGCAGTGGCCCATCACTGAACTGGAGGATTAATCAACTGTGAGATTTGCTGGAGTAAGAGCTGCCTTACAACAGAGCTGGAAGGCAGCCCTTGCATCTCAATCTGGCTCCTAACAAAGACCCGTGAACAGGGAAATCATGAAATTCCTCTAACCTGACCACAAGTAAAGAAGTATCCATACTATAGCTTTTAATAAAAAAACCCCCAACTAATATGGGTCTTCACTATGGCAAGCAAAACTACAGTTCCTGAGAGCTTCCATCAGAAGACAGAAATGAAAGTAACAAAAGCAAAAATTCAGAGAGGATTGATTTTAACACTGCACTTAACTGCATGGTGAAGGACCCAGGGAAATTCTGATCACTGTTTCAAACCCAGAAGCTGAACTTACAAGAAACTGTTGTCAATTCAAGTAAATAGTCTAGTTCCATGCGGTCATCCAGGTTTCAGAAGATCTATGCAAAAACATGACACAGCATGTTCAAGAAGAATAAGAGCCCAGGTCTAGCAGACTTGTAGTGTGGAAGTACAGTAAACTACCCACTTTTAGTTAGGGAAACAGGTGACTATGGTCCTTTACATGTAAAAAAAAAAAAGGCAACCTCTGAAAAGTGGATTGTTACTCAATAACTCCTGGGAGCCAGAACTACACATTGAGTTGAAGGCTCTGCTAGTAAAAATATAATCAGATCATTCAGTACACCAGATACCACATATTTGGCCTCCAGGTGGGTCACGACCCCAGAGACTTTAAAGGAGAGGAACTGAACTGGAGGATGAGGGAGGGGGTGAGTGTTGTTGTTATGGCTTAAAGCAATTTCACAATTACCTGATAGTGAATGATGAATCTGATGCAAACACCCTCCATTAAGTCAGCTCTATCAAGTCCTTACTTTGTGTTTAACCTAGTAATGTAATTGTGTTCTCCGAAACACATAATCTGACTTCTGATCTGGCCTAACCCCACAGGAAAGTTTCTCTTCAAAGGAAAAGAAAGCAAGTTCCTTCACAAAGACACTGCCGGGCCCAGCACAGTTTCTGTATCTCAAAGGGTTATCTCAGGCAAAGAGACCAGGCACCTCTTTAAGCCGTAGAATTGTTTGGGAACTGATTGTTTCAGGTACAACTAGCATTTTTTATTATTTACATCACTCTTATTCAGTTTCTGGTAGTATTATTTTTTCTCATTAGAGCGTCACTAGGGTGTGTCATGAACATGCATACAGCAGAAAGGATGCCAGTTAATAACGACAGTAACAAATGTGTATGCTAAGTGCAAGCACAAAGTCAAAAGTCCATGCACAACATTAGCTGTAGCATTCAGTGGGGAAGACGTGTGAGTCAAGATAAGGCTGCAATAAGGAGTAGTCTTGTAAACAGATCCATTATCTCATAACCTTAGCAAGATCCCCTCCTCTGCACCCCCCCGCCCTCTCCCCCCCAGCCCAGCCCCAGTCCTTTCAAGATGCTGAGATTCTCCCCCTGCTTTTGTAGTTGTAAAGGATATTCAAACTCAACTGTAAAAAAGTTTATAATCTTAAGTTGTAAGTGACAGATAATTCATTCACAGTGTCTTTCAAGAAAAATTAAGTATTTGTTTGCATTGACTCTACTTGCAGTGCAGTTTCCCTTCATTTTTATTTTTCATTTTATTTTGACGAAAATATTGTTAGCATCCAATACCATTTAGAATCTCCTCTTTCAGTCTGATGTTGCCACTACTGCATCGGAGGAATGGAAAAGACCAAGAACACCATGTTTTCCTGAGAAGGTTCTTCCTTTTACTGCTCAATGAATAGTACCTGTACTTGGAGTATTGCATTTTATTACTTGGGATTTGGACAATTCCTTGGACAGGGACAGACAAATGCATGCAAAACAGAGCTACATGCAGAATGCTGGAACAGGGCAGCTGTTTCCCCACAATATGAAACAGAAAGCAAATCAACAGTGGTGTTAGTATGGAGACTGCTATGCCCTTACGGCTTCATCCCTTCCACACCAAGACTATTCCCATAGTTCTCAGGCACAGCTCACAAAACAATAAACCCAGCAGAGGTAAAATTAACACCTGAATGCAGGATGGTGTTACTAAGATGAACTTATATGCATGAAGCTATCAACTTCAAATCACCCCCAAATAGTGCAAAAATGAAGTCTGGATTGCATTTTTTAAAATTCAGTGATCTAGGAGTTTTCAGCTTCAAAGAACAAACAGCAGTGATGTAACACTGAGGCAAAAAAAGGAAAACCACCAAGAAATAGAAACTGAAGTGCAATCTCACTTTTTCCACCTAGAATTTGAAATGTTTCTTCAATTCTTTTTAACAGTGTTACTTATTGAGCTGTACACATAAAGAGGAGTTTACAACAGCAGTCAAAGAGAACATATTGAGAGGTGCAATGCTACAAAAGTCACTGCAAGTTAAGCTCAAGTTTTACAAAATGGCAGCTTAGTAGTTTTAAGTTCAGCACTTGTGTTTATTGCCTAATACAGTGCATATTCCTTCATCTTTCAAATGTTCTGATAATACGCTGCCAGAATCTTTAGCTGTGATCTCCTTTTAAGCTTGAAAACACTACTGTAGAGTTAGGCCTGTATAGTTCGAACCAAACTACATAAACATAAAACCAGCCAGTTCATCTTATCCCCAAAATGCAGCTCAAAGTCATTTTGCAAGATTGCTGCACACGAAGCTCTGTGACAAAACTGTAAAGACCTTGCTCTGGCTTTACTTTTCTCCAGGTTATGGCTCTCACTCAGAAAAAACCTGCTGCATTCCAGGTATGTAGAACTGGTACAGTCAGTGCACTGGGGATGCTCAACACATTCCTCTAGTGACGACTGAGATGATAAGCATGTGCCAAACTTCATTTGACACCATTTCCTCAGAAAACAGGTGCACCAAGCAAATGAAACATCTGACCTCAGTATGTCATGTATGCAAACTCACCTACAGTGACTACACCATATGCAAAAATTGTGGAGAACTAGTTTCTGTGAATAAATGATGCCATTTTAGAAGCATTTAAAGCAATATATACCTGCCTGGATATGTCAAACTACACGGAAAAAAGTACTATAAAGAGACTAGAACATTAATGGAGCAACACTGTAGTCGATAACCATTTGGTGTGGTACTCGAAATCAAAGGAATGTTTTCTGATGACTAATTTAAATGCACAGTTCGTTTTCACAGGCAAAGGCTCTCTTATGTAAATGAGCATTTGTGTACAAATAGGTACTGTATGTTCTGTCACCAGCAACATGGCCCCATACATTACTACCATTTCTTTTACACTCTCATTTATTCATGCACATCTGTTTCACAGAACCCTCCCTTCCGCCTCAAGCATTCACAAATATAATATTTTCCTAACTGTTCCTCCTCTGCCTTCCTACTGCGGAAAAAGGACCTTAATTAGAAACTATAAATAAACCAATTTAGTGCTTATAATATTAAAAAATATATATCCTTTTTAGTTTCCTCCCATTGCATCTCCTGGTGTTATCATCAAAATGCCAATGATACAGGGTTGTAGACAATGACAGGAAGTTAGGTGTCAACAAATTTGGCCATAAAGGCTATGAAAGAATAGAAAATTAAAAAAAACCAAAACCAAAAAAAATCCCTAACAATTTAGTTGCCAGTAAGACAAAAAGAAATGCACGTTAGTATATATAACTAAGAATGAGTACTCCACATAGTGGAGTACAAACCTTACATGTTTGTACAGGTCTATATCCTTCATGATGTAAAAGCTTTCATGAGGTAATCATGTGGATCTAGCCTATTCTGACTGCACAAAAAAAATCACTAAGGAGCACTTTTGAAAGTAGTCTGTTTCCTTAAAACATGCATGCTCATACATAGCTTTCTCCACTTATGTTCTCTGCCCTAAATCAATACAACTATTAACCACATTATTAATGCTATTGCAATAAAATCAAATCAGTAATGGTGCTTAATCCTAGCTGTAGGATCAAGGCATACTTTTACTGTGTAATCTTGATTTTGCAATTAGTTGCAGACATGAATTACAATTTATTCTTCTAAGAGCTCAGTACATTAGCACAGTCACGTAGTTATGTGTTTGAATCACCCCTGTGCCCAGCAAGATGATGGAGCAGATCATCCTGGAAATTATGCTAAGGCACATGGAAATTAAGAAGGTGACTGCTGACAGCCAACACAGCTTCACTAAGGGCAAATTGTGCCTGAAAATTTGGTGGCCTTGTACAATGGGTTTACTGTGGTGGGAAGGGATGTCACCCAGAGGGACTTAACAGGCTTGAGAGGTGGTTCCATGGAAGCCTCAAGAAGTTCAGCAAGGCCAAGGGTAAGTTCCTGCACATGGATTGTGGGATAAACACAGTTCCAGGCACAAACACAGGCTGGATGAAGTATGGATTGAGACCAGCCACAAGGAGAAGCATCTGGGGATTTTGGTAGACAAGAAGCTCAACCTTACCCAGCCATGTGTGCTCACAGCCCAGAAAGCCAAGCACATCCTGGGCTGCATCAAAAGAAGGCCAGTCTGCAGGTCGAAAGCACGTGATTCTGCCCCTCTCCTTTCCCCTTGTGACACCTCAGCATAGGAAAGATACGGACATGGTCGATCGAGTCCAGAGGAGCACCACTACCGTGAGAAAAGACTGAGAGAATTGAGGCTGTTTGGCCTGCAGAAGAGAAGACTCCAGGCAGATCTCCAGCTCCTTGATGGGGGCCTGGCAGAAAGCGGGAGAGGGACTTTTGACAAGGGCATGGAGGGATAAAACAAGGAGGAATGGCTTTAAACTGAAAGAGGATAGATTCAGATATTAGGAAGACATTCTTCACTGTTAGGGTGATGAGGCACTGGAACAGGTTGCTCGGAGAAGTTGAGTATGCCCCATCGCTGGGAGTGTTCAAGGCGAGGCTGGATAGGGCTCTGAGCAACCTGGTCTAGTGGAAAGTGTCCCTGCCCAAGGCAGGGGGGATGGAACCAGATGATTCTTAAGGTCCCTTTCAGCCCAACTCATTCTATGATTCTATGAATTCATTCAGCTATCACTCTTAATATAGAATTAATGTAGTATACAGGGAATTCACATTATAACATAAGCCCAAAGTTTTTTCCCAAATAAGGTATTCAAAACCGGTCATTGTTCCCAAACCCAACATATTTTTACCGAAACTTTGTTATTTTTATATACTTTTTATACATAAGTGTACAGTCATTCACTGATAACACACATTCTGTTAATACACAGATCTTACTTTAAGTTATTAGCTAACAACTATATTTAGTAATTAGCAATTAAAAAAAAGTATTCCAAAGTATTAGAGACAAAATCTCTTTATATAGTTTACAATCATCTATGAAATAAACTGCATCAGTTTACTTTGGGTGATGAGGCACTGTTTGTTTTTAATGGAGACAATGTTTATTTCAATGGAACACTGTCTAATACTACATTATTTAAAAAAATAAATTTCCCATGTCTGGGAAGCTCAGTGAATGGTCTTAATATATCTTTTTTTAAAATTAAACACAAGGTCATATTTGTCAAAAATTTTAATACTGGTAATTATCACTAATTGCTTTTATGTGTTGGCTTTTTTGATTTGTTTGTTTCCTGAGGTATTGCTTCTCTCTCGAGAAAGGGTAAGTTAGCAGTCTTTCAAAAGAGCCATATAATGCCATAAAAAGAAGCATTAATAATGGCACCTCAACTGGCACTGCTCCTCAAAAAGAAAGGATGATGATTTATTAGGCACACATGGTCTGGGTACTTAGATGAGCACTTCACCTACAATCCCAAGCATGCTTCAAATGCTTTATCAGTGAAGTTTGTGACCAGCTCTTCAACACAACTGAACTAATAAACACCACCATATGAAGCTAATGATGTTAAAGTAATTTCCAATGACTGAGTTTGCTCAACTTCTTTGTGTTTCATTTTTTCCCCCCTGCAAATTCTCTCTACACCACTTCTCCTGATCCACCTTCAGAGCTCAGTACTGTAAGTACATATCCACCTACCTGATGCAGTCTTCAACAGACTGTGGAGTGGGACTGTGCTTATGGCTTAGCAAGCCATTTATGTAAATTACTGTAAATCCCTAGACCACCAGGCTGCAAAAATTTAAGTCTTAAACATCATAGCTCATGTTATTTATTTATTTATTGTACACAGAAACTACTGATCATATAGGAATTTATGCTTGACATTGTTAACTAAGATGACATTATTTGGCGGGAATAGAAGCTAAAATGCAGTCCATTCTGACACATCTCAACATCAGACTAAAGTAAAGCATTAACAAGAAAGTCCTTAATAAAGATCTTCCTATATCTTCAATAACGGTGGTTTTCCTCATGTTTTTTACTTTCTTTTTTTAAGATTTCTCATGTGAAAGTGCTACTAAATAAAAGAGGCAAAGACATTTTTATTGCAAGCAATATAAATGAATAGCTATTCCTTTTGCAGAGACGTTACTTGTTCTGAAAATTCTCAACTCTAAAACCATGTACCAACTGACATTAGTAAATATAAATCTTTTTAAGATGCATAATGGCAATACAGATTACATTGGCTCTTAAAACTTTCCAAACAAAGATGACCCAACTTCTCAAGAACATCCATTTAGTATTTTCTTCTTCCAAAGTATTCATCTTATCTGGTGCATGTTCTGGTTTTTGACAGCTATAACAGGCTAAAAATGAAGCATTGGAGTAAAACTTTGTTAACTTCAACTTTTCTTTTACTGCAAGTAATCTTTCTTCCCCACCAAAGCTGGTAGATTTGGAGATGTACCATGTCAGTTCTTCAAACATGAAACCTGAAAGTAATTTCATGGTTACCAATTCAAAAAAGAAATGGTCTCTGCAGACAGAGCATGTCTATGACTCTGTACAAAGAATAACACCCTGGATCCAAATGCCTGACATGTGGCATTTCTCTCATCTCCTTCATCTGTAAAGTGCAGAGTTGTGCCAAAAGCACCATGAAGTTTTGTTCCACTCTCTTGCCAGGAAGATTATTAAACAAATCCCTAACACAGATTTATAGATTGAAAAACAAATTTAAATCAAGAAGAAATAGTCTTAAGTAATCAAGCTAGCCTTCACTAATGCACTTGGATAGAAGGTTAGGTAAGTTGTTTGTTCCTCATATCCTCTGATAAAGGACTGTTTTCCTCCCTAGAGTCCTGTCTGAAAACAAAGCAAGCCTGAAAGAGAGTCCTCCTTGGTCTTATGAGGCTTGGAAACCATCATCCCTAAAAAGGAACCAGCAAAGGTGGAAGAGAGCCCCTCTTCTTTTCACAGAGGGTTGTGTCAAAATGTTTAGCAAGTCTACTCAGAGCATATTTCTGCACAGCTTTTCCGAAAACACCATTTTCAGTAAGCCAAAATGATCATGTTTCTGCTCTTTTGAACTCTAAGTAAGTTTTAGAAAGGAATAAATATTTTCTTATCTGAAGCTCCCAAGCAGTCTCTAAGTAGAGAGGTATATCTAACGTTCTTCTGCAGTCACTTTTAGTCCATGATGCAGGGACAGGAAAAAACCAACACTGTAAAGCAAGTGGTTTCCATGGCCATTTCTATGCAAAAAGCAGTGCAGTGAACAGACAAGAAAATGCTGCATAGGTCAAAACTGTAACAATCACCTTAAACTCACAAATAATGTCAATTTAATACCATTCGGACACTTTTGCAAGTTCACTGCTGCTGGGAAACGGTGTCTAAATTGCTCAAAGAACTTCTGTTTGAAAAACCAATGAATTTCCCATATACAAGTTTAGTGGAAATGAACTTCCAAGTGCAGAGTGCTTTGTAGAGTTCTTCCTTTTCCTTTTCCGCAACATGTGTTTGTCATGTGTCAAAGCTGACTCCACTTTCTCCCCTCCCCAGAATACCACAAATTCTTCTGTAAAATAAACAAAGCTCTGCCCAGAATCTCTGAAATTACCAGAGGTGATCCTGTTTGAGATCAAAGATGCCCATCGCTACTGGGACTTCTGCAACATCCTAAATTTTAGTCAAGATTAAATTTGCAAGAAATAGGCAAATGATAGAATTAAAACTGAACATCATACCCAGGGATAAACTTCTTGTGGGATAAACTTCTACAAATGACACTTTTATAATGCCATTTGAGCTTTAAGAAAAAAGCCTCACCTTTATCTTTACTCCAAAAAAGAAATGCAAAAATTCAAAATTAACACTTCACAGGAGAAGAAAATTTTATATTTCTAATGCTTATGTTCTTCTGTGATACAACACATCAGTCACTATAAAAACCATGTATGGGGGGGTTTATGTCTTGGAAGAAGAAAAAATGATAATAAAATACTTGACTTGTTGTAGACATTAGATGTGCTTCTTTATGTTCTTTTCTCCCAAAAGTCCTAATCGTGTTAAAAGGCCCGAATTAATTTACCTGCAACATAAACATGCCAGCAGAGGCAATCTTGATTCCAAAGCTGCTATTGTGGTTTAATGAGTCAGCAACACAGAAAATTCAGACATTCTATGCATTCTTGATGGCATGCATATAAAACTTTCATTAATCCTGACACTCAGGAAACTAGTGATCAAAATATTTTTTGTGACTGCTGCCACAGCAGGATATAAGTACTATGCATAAAATTCTTACTGTGGGCTAAAATCCACTTGAAAGACAAACAAAAAACAAACACCAGATAAACAAACACTTTATAGATACAGAATAATTTTTTCCAGTAGATGAGGACAAAAAATCTTAGTAACCCATATAAATTCATTTTACATATTTTGAGTAGTAAAATTCTGGAGTTACAAATAAAATTAAGCATTATAGTTCAAACATGTAGCTATCTAAGCAGTTTTATTACACAGTTTATTCCATATAGATATATATGTAAAATATGATAGTCATTGTCTATAGGGATAAAGCTGAAAATAGACCCAAACAGGCATCTCATTGAATTTCTACAGCAAAAGCCAGTCCAATCTCATTGACAAATAAATCACCTTAATCTTTTCTTCATTTGTTATTGCACAAGTATGAAGCTGAAGCCTAGAAAGTCAAAGTTACATCCTGACCTTCCATCTCTATCCTATCTGGCTGCTCCCTTGTGTACCCCTCAAACACAAGCTAGCATTTCCTTATGAGTTTAGAAGGGGTTATCAGGAGAATTTCAAGACATGTGTCAGTTTTGTAGTAACCAGAATGCTATACAAACATCTCTTGTGTTTAATAGGCGATTTATATTTTAGTAGGTTTATCCATTCCCAACTTCATTTGTTTAAACGTGTCTTAACCTTGACATAAATCAAGGCTAAGCATTTGTATAGAGTACAATAAAATTTAAAAGTTTAAAAGTTTAAAAACTAAGCTCTACAAGGAGCTGTATTTTGCAAGCAGGTTTCTTTCAAAAAATAAACCAAACCAATTTGTCAACTCCTTCACTCATTTTCCCCCACACCTTGAAAATTATGCAATTTCTTCTTTTTTACTCTTATTACAGAGTTCGTTTAAAGATCTCAATGAAACACCAGGTTATTTGCTATAAAAACGCTACTGCCACTGTCTCCCAAGCACCTTTTTCTTCCTAAAACAACAATGAGTGTTTGTGTAAGACAGTAGGACCAAAGAGTTGGAGGCCCCGGGTTGTGTCTTGCAGCAACACCCCCTTCCAAAAGAAAACAAAAAGCACTGAACCTTTTCTGCCACATGCCCAGTCCTTCCCCCACCAACTCTGTGGTGAAGACAGCCATTATTACATTTCCTTTTGGGTTATTTACAAGGTCTTGGCTCTGACATTGATTTCTTATATGTTTCTGTGACAAATGTTTAAGTGTTAATACATTGTCCTTTTAAAGAAAGATAATGCTAAACAAATTACAGGGATTCATTATCCCAAATCTGTTTTTTTGTTTGGTTGGTTTTTCTGAGAAAAAAATTACAGAAAAAATTACTCATGACCAGAAAAATAACCCACTTCACCTC
>VWZD01004587.1:0-15740 GCA_013396695.1 Sakesphorus luctuosus | reverse complement strand
CCCCCCCCAAACAATTAGCAAGTGTCAGCAGATTCAAAGAAGTTACAGTTTAAGCCAGGCAATACCCTGAAACTCTAAAGCAAATTTTTAGGGAATATAGAATAACTGGGTGGGTGCGGCTCCCTAAGGAGCACCTTTTTAAATGATTGAAGATTTTACTTTTCACCTTTTCAAATATTTTGCTTATGGTATAAATTTCAGGGTAAAAGGTAAAAGTTCAGAAAACTTTTCAGTTACAGAACCATTAAAATGATAAACATTTGAGATTCCCAAAGTACACTTCTACTCTAACTGTGCTTTCAGACCCACATTGACTGCACTATAATAGCTGCCAACATTTGGTAAGGATTAGCCTTTCATTTAGACAAAAGCAAGCATTCCTTAGCTAAATCAGCACTTTTTGCCATCACACTCATAAAACCTTTTCACAACACAGATTTTCAAGAGAATCCTTTAGGGTTTTAGGATGCTGCTCCTTTTACTAAGTAACAAAATACACCCCAGGGTGTCTCATTGACCGCACTCAGCTGTCCTTTGACCTCTGCAATTGTTTAGCCTAACTTCAGGGCCACAGAATCTGCCTCCCCCCGCAACAAAAAGGCTAATGTTCCTTCCTCCTAGCACCTGGCGAAGCAAAATCCTAGAGGTTCCCCCCTCTTCCAGACTTATGCCATATTCCAGATGTTGCCAAGCAAAATGTTCCTGCAGGCAAGATTTGGGAACCCACCAGCCCCACTCAGAAGCGGGGCTGTGGCCATGACCCCCTTGCTCCTCTCAGGGCTGCCCTTGCCCCAGGGATACAACAGGTCATAAAGCAGGAATAGAACTTCAGCCTTCTGGGTACACTGGCTATTTAAATGCAACAAGAAACTATGTGAGCCCAATATTGTGTATTGAGACAAGTCTCCTCGCTTTTAGAAGTCAGAAAAAAAAGACCTGTGAGAATCTCAGTTGGAAGCACAAATCTATCCTAATCATTACAAAGATCTGCATTCTTCTTCCCATTTGTTTTAAACCCTTTGAGAGGACAAATAAACAAACAAACATTCACCCTCCAAGTGCATAAAACATATATTTAGCTAGTTGCTTAGGTATTTGCAGAGCCTCCAAGTAAAACAGCGAACGAAAATTGTCACAGCTTCAAAGGAATTGTCATTAAATAATGAAATTGACCTCATTGTGGATGCATAAGAAAAAGACTGAAGCACAAATCAGCCCTCTCTGCTAAAGGCTGTTTAATTATATGAACTAGATTTCAAGATGGTTTAAGAACTTTGACATTTTACATGCTTGAAGCAAAAATAAAATCATTATTTACAGTCCACACCATTCCTAAAACAGAATTCCTAAAATGGAAATGAAAGCACAGATGCTGAACACAAACATACGAAGTACTGCCTGTGAGGAAAGGCAAGCACGGTACCTTTTCAGATTCCTTTTAACCTGTTTGAAACGTAGTCATGATTAAAGGATGCAGCTAAGGGTTTGTGAAGCCTTGATGCAAAGTTGTTTAAAACTCCTGAACACCTGAAAAATAAAAAGGGAGAAAAAAAATGAGAAGGACTCATGCCAGCACGTAGTTTATAACAAACCAACAAAACCTGCCTGTGGAAACCTGGTCTAGGGTGAAAACTGAACTGGGGTGGGGAAAGGAGTGCCAACCAGTTCAAAGAGTATTTCTTTCTTTATAGGAATACTTGGTTGAAAGTGCTTGGTTGCTTCTCTGTATTCTAACAGAAGTACAAGCTTGCCACAGAATTTACACATTTTTGGCACTCAAGTCGCTACATGAAAGATTAGAAATCTAGCACATTAACATGAGAAAATTAACTGTTGCAGAAACACTTAAAAATATGACAAAGTAGAAGTAATTATTTTACAAGTAGTTTTAAAAGAAACCAATTAAATGGATAAGCAGCTATCTACCCTGGAGATTAATGTCCAAAATGAAATCTGAATTATCTGGTTGTTCTCCTATATGACTTTCCATAAAAGTATTGAAGTGAAAACATGTCTAATAGAAACTGCAGTGCATAAAAGAAAATACACCTGAAATACCCCAAGGAATGGCAAAAATGGTACAGCAGGCAGAAGAGTAACTCCTAAATTACTTAGGTCTGTATAGAACAATAGTTAACATCAGAAAAAGCTTGAACTTATCATTGATTGGACTTTGACAAGACTTTCTTAGGCAGACAAACAGATTTGGTTTCTCAATAGAAACTGACCATATTTTCCCAAAAGATTCAAAGAAATTTTCTCTGTTGTTCAGAAATGGCATTTTAAGGGTTTAATGTTGGGACTACAGCCACAGGCCTACTGTCAAAACCAGAACGCAGCTGTACACCAGAATTCATGTTCCACGTTTTAAAATCAAAGGCCTTTAAACCTCCTCCCCTCTTATCACAATTTTAAAAATCAGTCTATTTAGGAGAGCAGCACTAACCTTCACCTCTGGCTCAGGAAAGGTTTTGGGTAGGATTGTTGTGTTCTGTAGAAAAACACTAAACTCTATAGCCAGGGCCCGCCGCCTCCCTGCACTGTGAGCCCCCTCCATGCTAACAGGGAACCCATCGTGGATGGCCAACAAGATCGACACACGCAGCTCCCAACCCAACTGTAGGGCTCTGCAGAGACTCCAAGGATTGCAGAATGTCAGTAATCCAATTCCAGCAGCTCCTGGCTCTGAAATTGCTATTTTTCAGACACGTGCTGAACATTTCACCTGCTAGTAATGACATTTTTGTATTTTCTTCTAATTACACTCAAAGCTAAGACCTTTGGCCCTAGGCCACAGACCTCTATTCAGGCTGCGCACATTCTCTTAAAGGCCCTGATCCTTTGTTGTCACTCTCGGTCTTTCATCTATTATTTACATCCATTGAGAAGAGAGATACTCTACCATTTGTGAAGCTCTAAAGCTTCTAATCATCTTAATTTCTTCGCCTTTCAACCAGTGCTTCCCCTTATGGACCAATGCCAACAGTGTGACAAAATAATTTTTCAAGCCAAGATCCTCCTGGACCCTTTCCAAACCTTGACACACACTGGGCTGTAAGTGCTTTTTGTCCTTTGCCAGCTGCTTTTGCAAACACAGACCTTTGCTCAGCTTGGGGGTGGGGGGTAAGGACCTGCTTGTCAGTGGATTTGAGGGAGTTTTCTTAGGGTTTATGTGTGGGTCTTTTTTACACCACTTTCTTTCTGTTAAAAAGTCTAACTCAATTAGTCCAGCTAAATCAGAGATGCTGCAGTGAATCTTAACTCCTTCAAAAACATTAAGTACCTTCTGGAATACCATCAGCTATGAATTCTAAGTTTACTTTTTTTTTCCCAAAAGCTAAACTGCTGATATGCTGCTTTGGTTTTATACTATTACATGCCCACTCAGAATTCACAGATTGTTACACAGATTATTCAAGGCACACAAAATATCACTACCCCTTTTCCTGATTATTGGCAGCATCAATTATTCCTAACCTTACAATACAGTGTGACAAAAAAATCTAAATCTGATATTCCGATGATCTCCTTCGGATCCTCTCTTATTCACAAATGAAGCAGGAAACAAACCAACAGCATTTTTGTCAAGACATAGATCATCTCTTCAGAATTTGTCAGCCACCAATCTTCATTTCCAAGACCTGTGGGATCTGCTAGCATGTGATCCATCTTGGCTCCTTCTTCCACTACCGTCTGGCTTACTTTTGATTTCTAACAGTGCTTCCTTGTTGTCTGTTCCCTCTGAAGACCCCCAACCCACTTGTCGTTTCTTATTTTCACCATTTGTTTCAACTAGCAGCTCACTTGAGACTCATCCATCTTACAATGCCTAAAGTGACAGATGCTCTCAGGAAGGACCATACTGTTGAGTGAACAAAAGATAACATCACCTCTAGGAACTCGGGCAGAAATACAGCTTCAGCCCTAAGACACGGTTATCCTGGCAGACACAGCACCATAAACCTTTCTCTCTCAAGTGAAAAAAAACCAAACACAAAAACCCCCACCAACAACTGTGGAGAAAATGAATCTGACACAATTAAAGGCCAAAAAGTGTATCCCTTCCGTCCTAACCTGTAGTTAGTGGTGTTGATTGCCTTTTTATTTTTCTAATACCCAATGGAAGAATTTGCAGAATTTACCTGTGATAAAATCAAGACACTCAGAGAAATTTCACAAAAAACTGTTTCTGGATCCTACATACTTGAATGGAGCAATAAGGCACTTTGGAGCAGTTTCAGCAGAAGGTCACACAAGTCCTTCAACAAAACACAGACATTACCTTGTTAAAATCTACACATCCTACAGACCAGCTGTTGCTCAGCTAAATTCCACAGGAATTCAGAATCACTGAGAAAGTCTCTGCCCTTGACAAATGCATCCTGCAACCAGAGTAAGATTACTTTAATGTCACAGCTGCTTGATAAATCTGCAATCTGCAAATAACAGCCCCTCAGTGTTTTGACATTTAAGAGCACATCACTTAGAAAAAAATTAAATTAGAATGATAGATTTTCCAGCCAACACCCACATACCTATCTACAGAATGATGCCTGTTTCTAAATGAAAATCTGCCCCTTATGCCTAATAAGATTGAACTGAAAACTGCTGAATTGAACTGCTGAATTGAACTGCTCTATCCAGTTGTTGGAGTGGGACTTGTTGAAGTAAGAAGAGTTCTGGATGTTGCTAGAAAACTCTTACTTAACAAAGGAAAGGTCATATTAACTTCTCCTGCTGACACACTAGCAAAAGTGACACCATGAATGCTGAGAATTCCTTCTCTGCAGTGAGATGCAAAGAATTCCCTTGTCTCTCAGTAAAGCTTTAAACAGCATCTCATGTTCAGTTTTCAAACACTACAGGAAATTAACATAATTACAGTACATGAAATTGACAGCATGTGAGTTTAATGGACATAAAAGCTAGAGTTGTACCAAGACCAAGATAGGGGGCTGTTGACCAAACATCATCTGTTCAGTTTAAAGTCAGTGAAGAATCACCACATGGACTTCTTTATGTATTGATTGTATTTTGGCACATTTATTAATTTGTGATTTGTTACAATTTTAGGACCCTAATCTCATGTTGATTCTTTCTATTGCACTCTCATAGCACAGATATCAAATGACTGGACTAAATACAGAAGGTATAAATACACCAATTTTGATATAGGCAATTTTCCATTAGTATGCCATGCAGTACCATTTTGGACACCCAATATATGGAAATTAAACTAACAACCAGTTTGGTCATTCCTAAAGTGGCTCCCACCTCTGGATCTCACACCACTTTTAGAGCTCCTTTCTGAACAAGCAAGTGATCTGACACTGAAATCTTTGATAAAATCCCATTCAATTGGGGAAAACACAAATAAGAAACTCTATGGAAAACCATTATTGGTATATGAAAGAGTTGCATGCAAGACTCTGCTTTCCACATCACATCCCAGCCTGCTCAGTCCACATCACTCTGGGGTTTCAGTATTCAGCAAATGGCAGGATCCAAGGCTACTGTAACCACCAAGAAGAAAAGCAATGAGAAAACTGAGTCTGGGAGATGAACAGGCACACTATGCCTTACTATCTGAGTCCAATTTTTGCCACCAACTCTACTGGACTTCGCGTGTCATCGTGCCCAGAACAACTTCCTGAAACTCCTTCCAACTCAAACAAATCAAAGAAGGAAATAATGAAGTCTGCACTTCACATTCTCACAGGAAAAAGTCTCAAAAATATATTATGTTTTCATCCAAAATACTTGAAGATCTTAACATAAGATAGGGATGGAAAAAGTAGTAAACTGTATCCTGCCTTATAAAATCTGTACTCTGCACTCAAATAGGCTTCTTATCGTACATCTGGCCCTTACATATTGTATCTCCAAATACTTATCACAGTAGAGAGAAGTGTTTATAGTTAATGCCCAATCCATCTTCTGCATGCTGGTGCTTTTAAACAAGACAAAATGTGAGGTAAAAGGTCAAAACTACTAGAAAGAGCCCTGAATAAAAACTCTGACATTACAACCATTTTGGGAGACAAGGTGTAAAACAGGTTATTGGAGTCAAACTCCCTATGGAATAGGGCAGGACAAGGGTACTGATCCAAACAGCAGTGAATAGTAACACAACTATTGGTGTTTATGTGTTTAGTAACTCCAGACTGCTTTGAAAATCTCTTATTTTATGAGATTTTTCAATTGAAGATAAACATTTTTACATGTACATATATAAAGTCAGTAATCAGTTAACACAATTTTAACATGGAATAACTGAAATATTGATATTAAACTTACAAGAAACTTCTGTCATTACCATTAAGTTATTGACACTGAAACATGACCTTGAAATGACAGCTTCATTAATGCAACTTTTACCAGGGAAGGTTTCAAAAAGCCCCGATTAAATTAACTACTTTTAAACACAATAGGATCAATATGTATGCAGAGAATGTACACCCCCATGGCAAGTTCTGCTTGCTTGATTGATCAAAAACAAAAAAATCCTGTGGCTTTCCAGATCTCAGCTGGTGCCAGAAATCCACATAGAAAAAAAAAATCCATCTAAATGAAACTCTGAAAAGGTTTACCCTCCGCCAGGCTATTTGCACTTCAAAAACTCTTTAAGTCCTTCAGCTAAACCCCAGGGTTGAACCATTTCAAAAATGAGAGGGGGATGGCTGTGATTTATCTTCCTTCTGTGCTCTGGACAGAGCTGTAAAATCTGCCTGCTGGTGTGCCTGTGTGCTACAGGCTTCTTTTCAGGAACCTTGGATATTTACTGTTTCTGGAAATAATTCCACCCAATTCCTCACCACCCTTTATCTTCTTCAATCAGACTCAAGTACCATTTACAGAGTAAAATTTTTATTTTTGTTCACTGGCATGCAAGATGATGAAGCTGAAAGAGCAAAGTGACCAAACATCTGAAATCTGCATTTTAAAGGAAAATAGAGCAGATCTTATTCCTACCTGTAAGGGCCAGCTTTTGCATTAGTGAATTTGTGCTGAGGGAACACTTGTTTAACAATTTAATTCAAGCCTACCCCTTATGTTTACTAGTAACAAACACATTTCTAGCAATAAGCCCAAAATAATTTTCTGTTTGTAGATAATCAATGTTAGGTCACCCAGGATGCATTTTCCAATCCTCTGTACTTCAAGATACATTACCAATAGAAGGAAAATGGAGATTTCATGGGTCACAAACTTCAGGGTCACAAGGACCTTCAGTGCTGCTGTCAACCTAGTAAAACTCAATCGATACACTCTTGCTTTATGTGTCCACTATTAAAAATCCTGCACCTGAATTTCTACATGATTTTTTTCTGATGTAAATACACCAAGTCAACAATTTTATTGACATTCTTTGAACAGAATTTCATGCTCTGATATTCAGTGAACATGTTAAAAACATAAATACACAGCACAGAGCACTGAAACATGCCTATGTACTTCAGTTTTTCTAAACCTTTTCATCTACTCTTAAGACCCAATCCTATAAACTATGTATCAGCTGCACAACTCTTATCAGTCTAAATTCTTTAGATTTGGGTCAACAGATAGACTTGCTCTCAAAGTAAATAACAGTAATAATAGAGTCAATGTTATGTATTTTTAAATGGAAATGACCCATTTATTTCCAAATTCCTATTCAGATTTTGCTTTTATCACAGACCTGGTATCTTCCATTCTAAACCAACAGAAATGGATGAAAAATATTTTATAAAAATACAAAAATATGGACATCCTGCCACTGTAGGTTGAGTCTTAATTAGACTGGCTTGAAGCTTTAAAAACATTGACATTGTGCTTGTTTTTGTGCAAGCCAAATACTGGCCCTAACAAAACTGCAGGACTAATCTGAAAACACCCCCCGCCCTTAATCACTCTATTAATCCCCACTCAAATCCACAAGGATACTTCAATAAGAGGTTGTGGATATAAGAAGGAATGGCATCTTACTCAGCATCTGACATGCTACTCAAGTTAACTCCTCAGACTCTGAAACTCTCCTCTGCTTCAGAAAAGGAGTAGATGTTTTGAGTATGTATCCTCTTTTGTATAATAAAAATTTAAAAAATTATAATAAAACTCATAATAAAAAACTTTTCATAATAAACCCCTCTTCCAATATAACTTGTTTTCCACAAAAACTGTAATAGAATACTTACTTGACTATGTCCTTCATGGCTCAAATTAGTAAGACTCTGCTGAGGGTGTTTATAAACTTGCGTCTAGTTCTGCTGTGCTGGCAAAAATTTAGGATTCCAACGGCAGCCTCCTTAGCAAAACACTTCAACTTCCCTACATATGCCAATATTTGCTATTTTAATAGTAAGAATTTTTATAAAGGTGGAGGCTTGTCTCTTTTACCACATCTACTATTACCAAGAACAAGCTTTGTATACAATTTATTATAATAAATAATAAATAAGTTTTAATTATTTGTGTAGCCATCTATTCTTTCCATACTTATTTACAATTCCTGAGAAAACTTCAAATGGACCCTCAGATCAATAGGATTTGGCACTTCTATTTAAAGCAAAATGAATATCACCACATCACAGCCAGGTAAACTGACTTTAGAAACTGAAGTCCAAGGAGAGGGGAGAAAAATTCCATAAAACCACACACACACACAAAAAGAAAAATCTGGAAAAACAAAACAGAAACAAGAAATACCCTGTGGATTCATTAGCAACCAGGGTGGCAGGCTTTCCTCTAATTCCCTTTAAAAGCCCATGGCTACCTGCAGCGCCTGAGAGTGCAAATCACATTAGTGGAGCCACCAGATGACCAAAGAAAGCACTGGAGGCCTGGCGAAACCAGTAAACAAAAGGCAGCATTCCAGCTGAATGCCGCTGCTAGAGTCAGCATTGTAAGATGCTTAGATCTGATAACCCAAAAACCAGATTAGCTTCAGGCAACAAAAGAGTAAAATGAGAAACAAAGGGGTCATTTTGACACATGAAGAAATCATTTCCATTAAACCATCTTGAGTCTACTGTGTAGTTATAAAAACTGCTCCTACTTGAAGTGACATTTGAAGCAATGAAGCTATGACAGTGCAATGTCTTGGAAAAGCTCCTGAAATAACACATCCCAGAACACAATATAATTTAAAGAAGCAAACTGGCCTCTTTGTCTTTGAATCTCTATGACATTTTAAAGGTCTAGAAATGATTTGTAAACCTGTTGTACAGATTTCAGTTAGATGATTTAACACATCAAACACTAGGTTTGACAAAAAGAAGATTCATTAATTTTATCTATATTTAAAAGCCTCCTGCAGAGAATGCACATACCCTAATATTCTCAGGTAATTATACAAAAAGGTTGCCTTCCCTCCCCAGTCCCCATCTCCTCCCATGCATGTCTCACTCTCAACACAGGAAAGGAAAGAATCATCCTACATTCCTTAGCAGAAGCTTGAAACAGGATTTTTATCCTGAAACAAGTCTAGGCATACTATAATCATGAGGACCAAACTGCAAAACTCAAATACAAAAGTCCATAAGAATATGTAGACACTAGAGAGAGAATAGTCAAAACTTTCCAGGCTAAAATTGAAAAAATTGCTACAATCTTGTCATATACAATTAAGAAATCCATATACTCAAAGCTAAAACAGGTCTTTTGCTTTTTTTTTACAGGACAACAAGTTGTCCTGCTATGAAATATCCATGAGCTAGAAGAAATTTCTGGGGAACACTGTGGCATACAGGGAACATTTGAGCTTGCTAACTGTGCACTCAGTATCTCCTGTTGCTGGCACACAACACAGAAACCCGAGACAAGATGAGGGAACAGGCCTTCTGTAACACAACACTTCTTCCCTGGTTTTTGCACACATACAGCAACTAAGCTTCAGTAAGAATGGGATTTCACATATGAAGCACATGCATCCAGAGCTGACTTTTCTCAATGGCAAGTGCAAAGCAAATATATCCCGGAAAATAGCTCAGCTCAGTCTGAGGGGGACAGCATAAAAGGACAACCTATAGCTGTGTCCAAATACAAACATATTTCCAGTGACCTGGAAATCCTGCAATCAAGTCTCAACGAAAGGCTTGTCATATAAAGTTTTCATACTCACAGCAGAGCCCAAAAGTTCAACGGTATACAGTAGATACTGTGTGCTTGTGGTTTTCACCTTATTCCAAACCATTCTGCTCTGAAGTACTGCTATGGTATCTATACTGCTCCTAGCATTTTTGCTGCATACGTGACCTGGGAGACAAAGGTGGATGGAGAGAAGACAGACAGAGCAGAAGCATCTCTTCTATTACTGTTCTTTTAAAGATAACTTCTTATCCAAAACAGCACTCAGGCATAAACTTGTCTTCATAAATTCACAGAAGGAAAATGCATTGAAAGGAGCAAGGAAGGGAATCAAGAAGGAAGGAGATTTCAAAAAGAAATATGACTTGTGGCCAAAATGTGCATGCAGATGTGCTATGTAAATCTACATGGAGGGGAAGCACAAGACACTGTTGAACACCAGGCTCATTTTGAATCCCTATACTAAGGAGATTCAGCCTATCACCATTCAGAGAAACTCTTAAATGCTTGTATTCATAGCAATTTGCCAATCTGAATACAAAGATGGATGCAGCTAATAATCACATAAAATGATCCACTTCAATGTGGTTGGCCTTTATATTGCAAAGAGAAAACAACATGGTTGGTAATCATGGACAGTTGGATTATGGTTAGTGATTTTTCAGAGTATCTTTCTAATAAAAATGTCCTAGCACTCTAAATAAAGTAGTTGATCATGTCAGAACACTAAAAAATCTTTAAATACTTAATCCAAGCAGATTCCATATTTCAGTTGCAAAGGGCTCTTCCAAGCTCGTCAGTTTCCAGTTGTGTTGCCTGCGCTCCCTCATCACTAAGATACTCCACCAAAACACAAACTCTGTCAGAACTTCCTGCTTAACTACTGCTTGTGCAGAAAGAGACAGTGTGGCCAGACCTTCCCCCAAATACTTTTCTCTCTTTGAGGAATTCTAGTTATTTTTACATAGGGGCAATCAACTGACTCGCAAGTCTCCTCTTAGCTGGGATTGCCATGGACCCAGTCCTGTGCCGTTGACTGAACACCTGGGAAGTGGAGGAAACCACAGATTCATGCATCTTCACTACTCATGCTGATCTGTATTGTCTTTGAGTACAGTTTGAGCATACATCTACTCTCACATCAGACCTGCCTTTGTTGAGAAGCTCTCTTTATTAAGACTTTTACAATGCCAACAGAAGTGATGTACTTGAGCAAAATTTTGGACAACTAACATCAGACATTAGAATACTGTTATCCCAGTAGAGTAGAAACAATTCATACAAAAAATATGCCTAATCCAGACACCACTTGTAATGCTAAAAGTCCAAGAATATTTGTGAAAGTAGACATTGAAGCATTTTACCTAAAGGCTGGTGAAGAAGCCAAGCTGCTCTTTGAACAACTAAAAAGAAATCTAGATTAGAGAAAGAGGCAAAGGAAAGACACAAGACTAGGAAAGAACAGTGCTCAATATTCACAAGGATAAGACCGTTGCTAGTAATTTTACTCAGTTCTTCCCCATCTCCAGTGCTCTGGCATGAAGAAAAAAAAAATCAGAAACTGCCAAGGAAGGAAACAGACTTTCAAAAGTAAGAATTGCATTAGAAAGGTAAATAGAAAGAGAACACCTTGTCCTTTCTCTCTCACACACACTGAGGGAGAGAGATCTCATGAAGACTGAGGAATAAGGAAAAGATCATTCTCTACTCTTGAAGTGCAGGAGGGGGCAATCGATAGAAACACTGATAAGGAGCTCTCTCTGCTTGTGATTACAAACCTGAGAGAATCTGGTAAAGTTGGACTAAGGAGGATGATGGCATTTTCTTCTCACAACATCATAACCAGCTAATACTGAGCTACCCCAACCATATAAACTGATACAGGCCTCTGTTTTTGACAGGCTTCTTTAGAAACTACTGAAAATGCATCAACTGAAAAACTCATACAGAAAGATGCTGGAAAAGGCATTCATATTCCCATCAGCTGATTACAGCACAACAATCAGGAGTGTATAAAACCCCTTATATTTATATTAAAATTATACAGGTCTATTAAGTCTGATTAGCTCTAAAATGGAAGTCTCCCATCTGCCTTCCTCTTCTTTCAAGGGAAAAGTCTCCATTTCTGCTAAATGCATTGGTTTTCAAGGCCACACCCATACACTCATCTTTAAAGAAAACAATATGCTTTGATGGAGTAAGAATCTTTCCACGGAATGAAAAAGGAAGACAATTTTTTATTCCTCACTTAAGTCTATTGTTATTCTACAGACATTTTCAGAGGGCAGGTTGTGGAAAAACTAAATAGGCAGAAAAAATACTGGCTTCAGTGTCCCTAACGTGACAAAGAGCAGTGCTTCCCCACCATATGCTACATGCTTCTGGTGCCTTCCAGAAAGCCTTTTTATCTCCTGCTGAGAACAGACTCCTGCTGCAGATCTGAATGCCGAGGACTGAAAGTACTGCACAAATGAGAGATGGAGTTGGGGAAAATGAGTGGCTGAGTATAGAAAGAAACAGGAAATCAATTCTCAGAGATGCTATCTTTGCTTCAGTGCTTCTGTTTCACCTCCTCCTCCCACACTTGCTCCCTGTCTCTCGCCAGTTTCCTATTGTACCAGCTCTCTACCTAGCTACCTTGCTAGTGAAGGAAGCAAAATTTACCAAGATCATCTTTCCTCTGCTGGTGCAGTACATCTGTGTCTTAAGAGTAGTGTCTGGTTTACCCCAATCTAGGTTTGGCTGTCATCTAAAAACACAGCAACTCTTCCTTTCAGCATTTTCTGCTTCCCCAAGTATTGACTTAAATTCCCTCTAATGACAGGGTTTGAGAGAAACATATTTTTCTCACGGACACACTGAAAGCAACTGAAAGATAAAAATTACAGTGTATGAAAAATAAACAGACATAATTTTTTTAAAAAAGCAGGGGCCAGCTGGATAACAATTCCAGATAAGATTTAAGTAAACATATGTGGGAGGTAGCAGGAAAGGCAGTTGGTTCCTCATGCTCAGACGTACACAGGTAATGACCTCTGTCTCTTGCTCTCCCAAAGCTAACAATGCCGGTTATTGCACTCCTCCAGTGAGCTCTGGAAAGGATCCAGCGCACTACTGATTACATTTCATCCACAGTTAGTTTAACCTTTGAAACATGACAGTCAGTGGCAGGGAACAGGCCAGCACATAAGGTCAGTTCAACCTTGTTGGTCCCAGCATTCTCCCAGTGTTTGCACAGAAAACAACCTGGTGATCAAGGATTCCTCCCCTGTAAATACAAAAGACCCAACAGGGACAGTGCCAAAATGCGGATTTTATTGCTAGGAGTCATTCACAGCCATTAATCTGTCAAGATAGAAAAATACAGGTTCTCCTTTTTCAAAAAAACAAAATAGTATTAGACACAAATAGTCACATTTAGGAGACGTGACTGATCTACCATCAGGTAAAAGGCAACTCCTGCACCTCACTCCTCCAGAATTTAGAAATTAAAAAAAATACCAAAGAGAAAATAAGTACACTCTGAAATAACAGACAACTAGGTCAGCAAGTGTAACAAGAACACTTTGTGCTAAAAGGACAGCTAAAAAAAATTCCTGCTAAGTTACCCATTTTTCTCAAGTTATTTCCTTTCCAGAGCAGCCTCTTTTGAAGCTCATGTTTATCTGTCGTACACCCAATTTTAAAATGAAAAAATAGCGTCTTCCATTACCTTGAATTTCTACAGAAAAGTACAGGATTTAGCAAGATCAGATACCGTATCTGTTTCTACATATTATTTTTAAGTTTTAACAAAGTCCTTAGTCTCAGGAAAACATATACAAAAGGAGAACAGCAAAGATATTCCTGGCTTCAAAAATCTTCTAGTTAGTTATCTAGAACTTACCACATTTTCCTTATGGACAGATTAAAAAAGCATTTTAAAGGTATTCAAATGGGAGGGGTGGGGGGATGGGGGGTAAGAATCCATTTTCCTTGGGTACTACTGCCCTCTAAGATAATAGCAGAAACGTGAATCTTTTTTAAAGATGCTTAACTATCCCTTGGAGCATGTGCACTTGGGTTTTTTTATTTGTCTAAGTGTTTGTGTGGACAGCTCAGGGAGCATAGGATTTTCAAAAGGTGAAAAAAAGGTCACTCTAGCAGAATTAATTTTCTCTTACATTCTCACAGAAACGCTGCTAAAAAGTGGCAACAGCAAACCCATCACCTTTTCCTCTCACTATTAGCATTTCCTAAGGTTCTCTCAGTTATAATACAGCAAGGTCTTTGGTTATACTCTATTACCTTTTTCATCTTCTTCCAAAATGAATTTTAACACAACAGAGCTGTTAAGAGCTGGACTGGGCCCCCAGATGCCCCTTCCGACAGCACTTCAGCACTGCCATGAGCAAGCCCCTCGCCCACGGGGTGCATCTGCTGCTGCTTGGGAGGGAAGGCCTCCCCTCGCTTCCATTCACACCACTGCAAATCCCCACCATTGGGCACAAACTAGAAACCTTGCCTCTGGATTTTCCTGGAGGCAAACCCAGGGTCCCTCAAAGTAGGTGGAAAGCAACGGGGGCTTGCATAAAGAAACAAATGTGCTCCAAGGTTTACAGTGCTGAAGTAACATTAATTCTTGTATTTAGAGTGCAAAGGGGATGCTGCTTTAAAAGCTCACAAACAAAACAGAGCCTTTGGAAAATCCAGAGTTTTCTCACTCTGAACTTGCTCACTCACAACTCCCTGGCACCCTCAAATCTCAAAAAGGGTCAAACGCCTGCACAGAAGCATGTATGTCAAGCACAATGTACTTCTGTAATGGTTTGCATTACCTTGGAGTTGGCAGTACATATGCTAGGAAAGACAATACCCTGACCTAGGGATTGGCTGCTTTCCAAGGCATCCACAGGAGACAACATGCTGCACAAGGGAAAACAGTTATTCCCCTGTACATGGAGAAGCAGGTGCTGGAATACACTGGGCAACAGAAAAATCCACTCTGGAGCGTGTAACCACGGAGCACAGACATTTAAGTGGCTCTGCCTGACAACAGCAAGGTTAGGTCAGAGCCAGGGGGAAAACAAAGGCGCACCCAGAGCAGAGCCAGTGCCTGCACAGCAACTGGCCACCCTCGGGCTTGGAGAAGGCTCATCCACCCTGGCTCGGGAGCTGCCTGAGCTGGCTCCATGCAGCCACGCTTACACCCCTGCAGCCAAAATGCCTCAGCAGATGCAAAAGCACACACAAGTGGGACTGCCCCAGGAAGCTGGGACCCAGCAAGGCTCAGCAGTGTGGCTGGCCACAGATCAAGTCCAGCTGCATCTGCCCCTTTAGGCACTGCGGGCTGAATGGATCCTGGGGCTGACATCTCAATAACAACGCAACACAGCGGGCAGATAATGGAGAGAGACAACCCTCAGGGTTTGGTGGTTTGGGGTTTTTTTTTGAGGGCCCTGAAAGAAAATATAAAGAGCTTAGGTTCAATGCTATAAAGACAAAAAAAAACACTGGCAGAGGAATGCAAACAGAAATGTAACATAATCAAGGGGACAGGCTCAGAAAATGATTTTCACACAGACCAGGCATAAGTTTGCCCAGTTCAGTAAATACAATGCTGATGTGATGAAGATGGAAGGTGAAAGCTTGGGTGGTGATATTTCCCTCTTCAAATTAAAAGGTAATACTGTTAG
>VWZD01004586.1:151156-167666 GCA_013396695.1 Sakesphorus luctuosus | reverse complement strand
TATTTCAATGAACCACAGTTTACCAGACCTCAACCACTGGGCTGCAGGACTAAGTGAATAAATTTTTTTTCTGAGATCTGAGCTGTGGCATAGCCTAAAGAGCACCGTATAAAAATGGAACATTTCAGCTCATTGCAAACACTAGATACAGATATTAGAAATGACACTAGCTAAGAGTCTTAAATCAAAAACTTTAATGAATGTGACATATGGGGGGTGCATATTACAAGAGAGAGTCTGCTGAATCATCATTTTTACTGTTCCAATTCTGCAGATTGAACAGAAATTTAGAGCTTGCACAACCACAAGTTTGTTAACATAATACCGCTGGCAAACAATTCACAAAAAAAAAAAATCCCCAGGTAATAAAGTACAGTGGTAAAAAGGTTTGAAAAATCCATAGAGATCTTATAGTTCTACTCAAGCATAAACTATTTGGACTAATTGGGAATTGTTCTTAAGACTATTACAGAAGCACTGGTCAAATCTAAAACAAGCAAAATGAGACATTTTATTTTCATAATGAGAACCACCCATATGGCTTATCAGTTGCACAGGACAGTAGTTTGTTTCTACTGTAATTTGTTTATATTTATGTTAACAAAGAAGGGGAAGGAGAAGGAGGTCTCCATCAGTACTCCTTGGCTAGATGAGAATCAGAGCGCCATTATGGAGAGCAGTCTGGAAAAACAAAGAATATTCACTTTCCTCAGTTAAAATAGTTTTTCCAAGAGAACAAACATATGAACCTCTCTTCGACAGTAACCATGGTTTTCCACAAACATTGTGCCATTGCATTAAAATTACTCACTGCTAGATCACATTACCTGCTTTCTACAGATTTCACTCAAAACTATAAAAAGAGGAGACAAGGAGGAAAGAAAAGCACTCTGAAAAAAAAAGTCACAGCTTTTTCAATCTGAAAATATATGCTCTGCACCCATATTCTAATTAACTAGACATCAATTGCTAATCCAAAGATTAACAGCATGAGCAATAAGGGTAGCAGATAAGTTTGTATCTACGATAATCATGGAAATTAATCATTACCTAGGGAGAAAGAAGTACTTTGTAAGACTATGTTTATCATCTGAGGTCAAGACAAAATTAGTCAGCAAATGCTTATCTGTGTGTTCATCAATGAAAGGAAGCTTTCAATCCTTCATTAACTGTAGCAAACATTCAAAAGAGGCAAATCCAAAATTTTCCAGTTTTCTAAATACAGAAGTGAAATGAGGCAACTCCCAAGTAGGAGGCTCAAAGACAAGAGGTTTTCTATATTGCATAAAAATCTGTTGAATCTCAAATCTGTAATTTACCTGGAAGAAGTTTTCATCTTATTTTAATAATAAAATAGCCTAATAATTTCAACTCAGCCATTCAAAATTAAAGAGCAAAACCATGTTAGATACCAAAATACTGAGCATGTTGGCACAGTAAGGAAACAACATCATTATGAAACAATCTGAGAGGTCACATAGTAGCCTGACTGAGGATTTCTAACTAGACTGTTTCATAATTATCTGATTGTTCTGTATATTTATCACTACTAATATATAGGGAAGGAAAGAAAGCAGAATAAAAAAAAAAACCAAACCAATTTGGAATAGAGTAGGGGAAACTGAAATGGTAAAAGAGTTGCAGGGCAAAATACAAAAAGAGACAATGAAAATTAAGAGGAATGGGAAACAGTAGGTAAACAAACCAGAACAAGTTGTTAGATATAACAAGCAAGTGACCAGCTGCTTGAAGAAAGTGGTCTTTTCCATCATGAGGAGTGGTCAGTGCTGTTGCTACTTGTCAGGACACATCTCTGGCCACTGAAGGTTATAGGTACCCTTTGCTTTTCGGTCAAGTTACTAGGAACATAATGTATATAGATTTGGTACTGCCTCCTCTGTTATAACCTTGTTCTCATGTAACTTGGGAAAAGTGTTTCCAAAATAAAGCATTTCAGACACTTGAAGTTTTCATTTGAGCTTCTCTTGCAACAGTTCTTAAATCTATCCACCCCATAAAGGTCTTAGATTCTCATACAAAAAATTATACTAAAAAAATTGCAATTGCTAGGTGCCAGATGGATTAGTCTAAAATTTCTTTAGTTATTTTCTCTATACGTGAAACAAATTTTTCTCCTAAAACGCAAGTCTGAAAATCCTGTCCCTTTCTATAATGTAGCTCCTGTTTCTCTAAGTTATTTGCATTAGTAGCCATGCACAAATGAAAAGGATTCTTGAGTCTGGACTCAGACTTCGGGCATTATGTGGTTTAAATGCACATGCAGAACTGTAAAACAGAATTTATCTACAAATGTATAACCTAGTGAGTCATCCTATCACTGTGACAGTGATTCCCCACAGTTTTACTCTGAAACAAGCATCCTTCCCACTCTCACCTAGTTATATCCCATGCAAGATGCATTTTGCCCAACATGACAAGGCTTCAGATCTTTCTTCTTCCCTTTTAACTCTCTCCTAGAAAGGAGATGTAAAGAGAATTATAAATAATTTTACTGCACTACTGAAAGAGGGATCTTGGAATAGCAAGCCACTGTTTCTTCACTCTTGAGTGAAGACTCGGCCAAATCACCTTTGTTTTCTGGAGGGAGGAAGCAAAGGGCAAAATAAATCAGTCAGCATAGCCAGCTTGTCATGAAATATCATTAAAAAGTTTTCTACTCTGCTGCTGCCTCCAAACCCTTGTTGCTCTTTCATACTCTGGCACAATGTTTTGTCAAAAGGCATTGTATTCACCTAAATCAGTTCATTACTCCACTCACAGCACTGCTTTTTCAACAGCCTGCCTGGGCATAATTTGAAGGACAGCCTAGAAAGGCATGAGGATAGAAACACCTTAAGCCAGCACTGTCATTAAAGTTGCAGTATAATGAAGTTATGGCCTGAGTAACTTGCCTAAAACTGCGCTCCATGTCAATGGAAGATGGCCAGAAACTGAACTTAATGCTCCATGGCATGTCTACACTCTAATTTAAACATGACAGGGCAAGTCCACTGCCCAAGGACCAAAAGGCACAAACCAGCCTACATCTATGACCATGAATTTGCTGTCCTCAAAACAGAGAGGCCTTGTCCCAGCTTCAAACAAGCATGCATGGGCCTGAGCAGAGGAAACACCCCACAGGCTTTTTTGTCTGCTCACCTCTGTACCTCATGTACTCTTCCTCACCTTTTGATAGGTCATCACAGCTATGCAACGATGACTTCAAGTGTTTAGAGCATCCTTTCCCCTGTGCCTTCAGCACACATCCTGTGTGTCAAAGCTGGGGCTCCTGAAGTCTCTGCAACCACCACTTTTCCAGCTCACATTCCCTGTGGCCAACTTCTTTCTGAAAACCACTGTGTGGCTGACCCACATGTGTGTGACACAGGCTACCACAGCCACTGCTCACCACAGCCACCGCTCCGTGCACTGGAGCTCCTGCTTCTGGGAAAGCACATGGCAAAAGCAACTGGTGTTGGATCTCAGCAGAGGTAGTTCACACCAAGGCTCTACACTGAGGCATTTTTAGTTCTCAAGGGAAAAAGTGAAAAGAACAGACAGTGTTATGGAAACTTCCCTTTTTCTTACCAACTAGGTATATTATATCCTGACACAACCTCAGGCTTATTGACACTCTTTTAAGATGACTGGCATGATAGAGTAGCATATTATTTGAATATGAATATTACAAGTTTCATTATTTTATTATGCACCCACTTTACAACTCTTACCTAGTCTCCACTATAGCTTAACATGAGGAACAGTCTTACTTTAAGATCATCATACCTTTAGCCCTCACTGCATACTTCATTCCCCTATGAGCCTTGCTGCAGGTTTCTAGCCAAGATCACACCTTTTAGATGCAACAGTTAAGGATGTCAGTATGAAAAGTTCCTACCACCTCATAACCACTATTTATGAAACTAAAAGAAGGCTTGCAACTTTTCTCAAAGTTGTTTAAGTCACAGATAGTCATCCTCCATTAGCTAACACATAATGCCTGAGTTAGATTAATTCGCCATACATGGCCAGAGCCTTAGCAAAACTAAGTGAGCAACTCAGTGTCTTATTTTTAGTATATCTTAGCAATTAGATTTCTGACATCTGAAGCTGATGCAGCTACAGCACACTCTAAGAACCCTGTGCTTCTGAATCATGCTTGAATTCCAGTTGCTCTCTGGAAACTAAAACCATACACTGTTTCACACAAATGCACTGACAGCTCTCCTCCCTAAGACAGATCACTTAAATTATACACACAAATGACGCAACATGTAAAAATACAAATATACTGTTACAGATTCATAGTTGCATTTAAATCCTGTTCTAGAAATCAAGTATTACTTACTCTCTCTCTTCTTGAAATCCTTCTATTTTAAATCATGATGATGTGATACAAGAAGCTCCCAGCTGCTTAAAGATCCATTCCAAAGAGTACTTCTCATATAGTGGTACGTCTTTCTGTAAGAGGCACTCAAAGGGAGAACAATACTTTTGTTTATCATTTAGAAAATACTTCCTCTTCTTCAACCTATTCCAAAATACTTTTGATACTTCTTCCCTCACAGTAGTATTAGGTAAATCTCAAAAATTTAACATTACAATATACTGCATCATCTCTTGGAACCTGTGGCGTTTTGGGATGGGATTGAAGCATTTTGGGATTTGATAACTGACCCATAAAAACATGCATTCCTTCTGCATCTCTTTAAAAAAATGTCAGTTGTAACTCAAAATGACTAAATGATAGAAGAAAAAAAGAATTACTTTGGGCCTAAAACTTCAGTACTGACATCCCAAAATATTTTTCTCTTTTAGTATTGAGGCATTTAAAGCTTTAACAGTCTGTGAACGGTACACTGTCTCCTTTGGATTAAGAGTCAGTTTTTTCTACTCAGGTAAAAAGAATGAAATTGCAGCAACTCTTACAATATCTGTGGTTTTTAAATTTAAAAAAAAGACCAAAGCACTTTTTAAGATACAAGACTGACATTATTGATTGGATCTTTAATTCCTGAAAGCATTAAGATTAGAAGTCGCCATTTAGCAAATACTTAAGCACACTGCAAATTGTCATTCCTTTAGAGTAGTAGTATGGCAACCTAAGATGGAAGAGAGCTGGGTTTTGGTTTTGAACAAATGATAACCATTAAAGTATGGGAGTGATTAGGAGCGTATGTTTCTGCTGAGAAACTGCATAAACATTCATACATAACCTTGATTTGGTAGTAATGCTACTCACCAGGCAAACTTACCCAGCCAAAAGCTGTCTATAAAGTAAGTGGAGATTTCTTTTGGAAGGACAAACTCCTACTGGTACATGTGTATGTTAAGTGTAGCTCATCCATTCAAAGCACAAGACACTGAAAGGAGAACACACTGTCCTGCTTTATTCTTCTCCCATTCACATTATTCCTGTCTACACATTTTATCTCCTTCATGTGTCTGGCATAGAGCTTACTAAAGCTTCTCTTAGCTCAAGACAACCTAAAACCACCCATTCATTTGGTCAGGATAGTCATCAACACAGATGAAGACTACACCAACTCTTCAGCTGAGCTACAGAGCAAAACTATTGCTCTCATTAATCAGCTTAGAGCCTTCCTTGCTACTCTTCAAAGTACCTTGGATATATTTCAGGTTTTATTCCTAAAAGCCAGTTTTCCATTCAAAAATGCTTTATATAAAATGCCTGTAGTCTATTTACTCTTGCTAAACAACTGTAACATTTCTAAACTCCTTAGTGTGTAAGCAGACGTTTGCTAGCAACAGGAGAGTTCACATCAGCTGCTAAATTGTGCTTTATGTCAGTAAACTGTGTACAGGACATGGTAATCCTTTAAAATGGTTAAAATTTCAAAAATCAAAGAGAATTGTTATGGGAATGTGTACGCTGCCTAGGCATTTTACAAAAACCTCCCAAGAGTCCAGCAAAGCATTCAGTACAATATTGTCAGAATTTTCTTTGTCAGTTACAGCCATATAAGGCACAACAGTTTCATACGATTTGATCGGTTAGCAATGGGCTCAGTGATGAGAACACAACCGTAGAAAGCTGCTTTGCTCCCTGAGAAGATCTGAGAGCCAGTACCAGTCTGTCACAGAATAATACAACCTGAAACATCTGTAGTTTCATGAGATTTTAACAACTTAAGGGAAATACATTCTGGTTTTGCACCCTCTTCCAGGGAGGCAGCTTTTGGCTGTCATCTGAACAACTCTCCAGCCTCCCACTCTTCCAAATAAAAACCCTTCTCCAAACATACTGATAAAAGATAAAGAGAGTAAATTAGTTCTGGACCAAAACAGAGCAAGCTAAAACTTTTACTTCATGAGAATTAAGCACTTTTGTGCCATCTTCAACACATCAATTGTACGAGAGTGCAATCCTTCCATCTGTTAAGCAGGGAGCGCCACAGTGTGGACAAAAGCTGCTAGAACAGCCCAGGTAAATAATGAAGCAGCTTGAGACTGTGCACGTCTGCGCGTCAAGACTACTGGAGTGCTTCCAGAAGGAGATGTAAGCTATGACAGTCTGCCTCAGGTTCCATTTGCTACAGAAACTCTTTTAATTCTAGTATATTAAAAGGTCTTTTTCAGAATTGCATTTGTTCTATACTGCTAGAGTGGTCACTAAATCAAAGGTAAGTAAATATTAACTCTTACCTGTAGAGATTAATACTGCAAAATACCAGCTGCATTTCCGTACCATGTTACTCTAGGCCTAAAGTACACTTACGACAAGGATTCCAGGAAGTACCCTCCTACACAATCTGTAATATCTAAGCTTAACACAGTGTAAATTAAGCAGAGGAAACAAGCTGTTTTAAATGTTTTTTTATTACAGAAAAAGAAAAGGCTTACACTTGACTTAGAAAAGCAGCATTGTTTTATGAATCTAAACTTATTACAGTGAAGTTGCTTTAAGAAATCTTTAGAGAGTGAAGAAAAAAAAAATAAAATGCCCCCACCTCAGACAGCATTCTAGATTACTTGTGTGACCACAGCAAATGCCTTCATTTCACATCACTTCTGACACCCAATATATGACTTGTACGCTTTTTCTCTCCCCGTGACATGTTCAATATAGCTGGGAGAAGAATTTGGTAAAAATATCAGTACATTTCAAGTTTAGTTTTCAGTATTTCTGTAGGCAACTGATGGATATTAGAGTTCAGAAGTGACCAAAACACAGGCTTTCCTCCTAACTCTAGCCATTAAGTGCTACAGTTTTAACAAACCCCAGTGCGATCTGTTTCTTCCACAGTTTTACCATTATTCAGGTCCAAACCTCAGAATTCTCAGCAAGTTAACCAGCTACTACTGATTATAAACACATACAAAAATAACCACAAAAAAAAGAAGGCTCACAGTTGAAACAGCTCTTAGCAGTGCAGCAAAATTCAGAATTTTTTTTTTATTTTTACTACTCCATAGAAGGTGATCCAGTGACCTCTAGGTTTTTTTACTAAGTCAAAAGCTGCACGTTTTCAGCCTAAGCCAAATCTGTCTTTAAATTTTAAGAAAAGAGCCAAATAAAAAGAAAACATATTATTGCCTTAATAGTCCTATATTTTGAGTATCAGCACTGAGTTATGCTGAAGTCTAAAGACATTTACAGGTTTCTCACTAAGAGATTTTTTTTTAATTTGTTTAATAAACAACTCAGGACCTCAATACCATGCTAAAAAAACCCTTTCTAAACACATTTTTAAGCACCTCATTCTTCATGTATGTACTAAAACTACACCTCAAAAATTCTGCCAAAAAAATAAAACATCAACAAAACCCAAGAAAACTCAAGTCACTATGTACAGCTAGCTATAATGACAAAAATGAAAAAAAGGCAATTCACAGAAGGAAAACAGAGAAAGTAAAAAAGGAGAAAAAATAGTATGAAGATACCTGCTACTCAATATTCTATGAACTTATTTTTTATCTCTCCATCCAAAAAGGAGAAAGGTTGGATTCAAAACTAAACATGGAAATTTTTTGAAAAAAATTCCTCATCTCTTTTACGTTGTTTATACTGTTTGTAACAAAAATCTTTCAAGGCAGGGATCTACTTTGCACTGCAACATGAAGCCAACTGTTACCACACTACTTAAGCAGAAGAAACATATTTTTTTCCTACAGGGAAAAAGGATACAATGATTTCCCTGGGTACAATTCTAATGCATCACCAGATTTACTCAAACACACAACCTACCTATTTAAGCTTACCCAGGATTTCTATTTAACATTCCTAAATTTAATGCTATATCACAGTAACTTCTTATGTAGTCAAGCTGCCTTATAATGAGGACATTATAATTTGTATTAAATAGTAATATAGCCTTAAAAAAGAACAAAAAAAACCCCAATCCCACATGAATAGTTTGAAGAGGATCAATGTAAGTTTAGTTTCTGTGGTACACTCCACGACATCAATGCAAAGGCTGCTTTATAGCTTATCCTTGAGATTTTAACCCTAGACACAAATTAGTCCTTTTTTGCAGTCACAGAGTTTTATTAAGTGACTTTTATGATGAAACAGGTTAACAAAAATGCATTATACTGATCAATCTACATGAATGTTAATATTATGTTCCAATAACTCCCTCCTTCAGAGTAGGTAACAGTCTCAAACAAAACCAACTACCTCAAAAATATATAACAATCTCAATCAAACACCTTAAAACAAATTTACACCATTCAAAAGTTTGTTAGATAGTTATCCAAAATAATCAGACGTTTCTTTGTATTTACGTCTTCCTTTATCAAGTTATGCTGTGGATTCAGGAAACTTAAAAGAAATTTTGCACTATAAGTCTGTGCAAGCACTCACAGAAAACAAAAAGGCAATCATGTCCTAAAAGGTTTATAAAGTAGTTTTCCAATGTTCTTAGCTGCTAGAGCACTAATAAACACGTAACTTAGAATATAACTCCCACATCTTACACAAAGTAAACATCCTTGACTGCCAAGAATTATATTATTACATGGTAGAATGGTCCTCCAATTTGTAACAACTTACTTTTAGTTGAGAAAATAGAAAAGCTTGTTGGGTTCTTTTTCATGATAATGTGCAACAGGTAGAACACAACTTCTTGGAAAACTTGTAACTTGTCTTTAGCTATCAGGCTCTGAAAGACTCTTTTCATCTTTCTTAGTTTTCAGCTTTAATTTTAAACGAATAAATGCTTAGCTGGGCTATGCTAGTAGCAGTTCATCACACAGAGTAAGGCCCAAGTAACATTATCTCACTGTTCACTGTTTGTTTGAAATGAACAATTCAAAACTCTTCGAAAAATGGTGTAGAATTGTATCTGCAGATTTTTTCAGTTTAAGTAGCTCTTTATTAATCTATTAAGGACAATTAAGAGAACATTCATTTTTTTCTGTCAATTTCTGAGAAAATTTGAATACATGCAAGTCAAAACTACCATAATGCAGATAAAACAGTCCTCTTTCATGAAGATCATCAATACATGACAACCTTCAATAAATAAATGTATTTGGAAATTCTAGGGCATTCTCTTGCTAAATAAGTTAGTCTTTTTTCTTTTCCATTATGTCTTTCTGTTTAAACTCTCCATCTGAAAGTTCTGTGTATTTTCCATTCTTTTCCTCCTCTTGCTCTTCCTCACTGCCTTCGTCTGTGAGCTCCCGATCGCCACTTTCCTTTTTAGCTCCCTCATGTTCAAATACCTCTCCATCTGTATCAGCTGTGCAGATTCCATAACACATAATGCTGATGACCCCCAGGGGCAACCCAAAGAGAAAGCATCCCAGCAGTGGTGAACTCTTGAACACAGACTGTTGAAACAGAAATTTGAAGTAGAAAACACTTTCAGTGAACATATAAAGTTACTACATTACTTCTCTTATCAACCTGCGTATTTCTTCAAAAACATCTAAAATGAGAATCAGTGTTTTTAGGGGGATGGGTAGGTTTTTTGGGGGTTTTCTGCTTGCTTAGCTTGGGGTTCTGTTTTTGTATTGTTGTTGCTTTGGGCGTTTTTTCTTATTTTTGTTTTGCATTCTTCTGCAAAAATGACAATGAGTCCTCAACTTCAAAGATTTTTAATTTTCCCTCTTCTATCCCTTAAAATACTTGTCAGACATATAAAAAAAGAGTGAAAAATTAAGAAAATAACCCATGTTGAATATTTATCACATATATTATTAAAAAAATTAATTAAGAAGTTCATTTGGCTTAATCTAATTTACATATACCTACAATATAAATGATATAAACCAACTTATATAAAAATATTTTTTAACCCTCTGAAAATATTTGCGTCCTGATTGACAATGGTAACATTTAATTCAATGAAAAACAAAACTTACCACTATAGTAGACTTGGCATCATAGATTATTCTCTTGATTCGTTGCAGAAGTCCATCACCTCCCTGTGCCTGAAATTTCAAATGGAACCATGTCAAAACTGCTGACACTTTTCAGTTATGATTCCAAAAGTTCATTCTTCAGACCTTGCAATCTTAAGTCCCTTTAGAAGGAAATGAAAAGTAATTATTCTTACATCTCATGATGCCCAGACACTCCAACTTGTTTAGATAACAAGTTTAGATAACTATTACTCAATAGCCTCAAGAAAAAGTCTCTCATTGCTTTAACAATCAGTGCCAACTTGAACAGTCAGCTAGCACTCACTCTTACCATAAACACTAACAAAAACTAGCAACTGTGCTGATAAAACAACGATAAAAGTGCTGAGATCTTCTGAACTTTCCTGAAGCTGAAGGATACCCATTTATGGATTTTGACAGCACAGTTAGCAAAAGCTAAGAACTGAACAAAAAGAAGATATGAAGGTGCAATAAACAAAATTTGTATCAAGACTATACCTACATTGCTACCTAATTTAGCAGTGTTCAAAATAACTACATGAATCTGAGGGCAATCCGTCTGTTGAACAGGACTAGTTTTAATCGGTTAAGGTCCTAGAAAAACAAATCCAATTTTGGAAGTCAACTGATCAGCATCTGATCTGACCAAAACCTCTCGAACAGCAAAAAAGTCCACCAAGATGAAACAGACTCACAAAAGGGTACCTACAGGGCCTTACAGAAAATAACAAGAAAGTCAAGGTGAATAATCCAACACTTTCCAAGGAAGGGAACGCGGGAATGTTGGATTTTTCACAAATTTCTCTGTAGTTCACAAAGTCTACATCCTACTAGTTGTTTACCAGCATACTTTGAAGACTGTCATTCCTCAACAGTCAAACAACTTATTGGGCAAAGAACGTAGACAAAGTAGTGCCATTTTATGTCCATAGACACCTTAAATACAGACAGCTTAAATGAAGGTACATCCTGCATTTTTGTCTTGCATTGAGATGTGAATTTAGACTGACCTTTAATCATTCTAGCTGCAATACTGCAAACAAAAGATAGAAAGACCTAAGTGACACTATGGCAACAAACCGAGGCATCACAAATGTATTTCCTTAAAGTTAAAAACTAGATAGAAATCAATTTCATAAGGATATATTCAAGTAAAGACCAACAGATGTTGATAACATAATTCAATGCACTTAACAAAGCATTAAAAAAGTGAGAACTGAAGAACAAAGAAGGTATAGTAATACCCCTCCCATGGCAACTGGAAGCATAGGCAGTAAGGTCATGAAGAGCAAGTAAATCCATCTGTATTATATTTCTACACTAATCTGTCAGATTAAATAAACCAAAGTACCCAATATGACTGAAATGATCTTTAGCATTACTTGCCATTACCACCAAGTAACCTAAAACTGCTGGCATAATGGAAAGTGGGATACAGCTAGCGCAGTAAGCATTCAGTATACAGTGAACTGGGGCTTAAACCAACACAGAGTTTGCTTGGGAGGCAGCCACATTATTTGTCAGCACTGCTCCCCATCACGGCAAAGCCTTCCTCCCCCATAAGCACAAATGAAAGCTCTGATCCATGACTTCTTTCCTCATCAACACAACACAGCCTTCTGTCTAACCTAAAGTATATGGAGGGAATAAATAGTAAGAAATTATCCAAGCTATCCATTCCAGATGGATTTATCAACTTTGTTTTAATAAAAGACAGCTTGATTTTAGTTTTAGAGCAGACATGGGTAAGCTTGTGTCCATTTCTAACATGCAAAGCAAGTATATCATTGTTTTTTGGATCTGAACTTTTCATCCAGCTATTGCATTTATTAATTTACCATCCAAAAGACAGAATACAAGTGAATTATGCACTATAATAAAAAATTTAAACCAGTGTATTTAATTCAAATGAGAAGATTAATAAAAAGCTCTCCATTTACCAGTGCACCAATACAAGGAATATCAAAAGAAGCCAACTGACATTATGCTATCAACAAAATAAAACTTGCTTCTGCAAGAGGTTCTGCAGTCAGAACAGCAAGCAACAGCACAACTCCAGAATTCACAATCACGTATTTACTGACAGCACACAAGACAATAAGACAGATAGGACAGGAAGAAAAAATACATGGCATAACAATTGAGTTACCAAAACTTTTCCCCACTTCAGCATCTAAGGAAATAAACAGCAACCAACATATTCCAAGTCACAATGAAGACTTACTTCAGCTGTACCATCCAAGATATTGTTAATAAACTGAACCATGTCTTCTGTGTTCTCAATGTGCCTATCTGGTAGAAAATACTGCTGATTGGAGGTATTCAATACAACAATAGTAGGGACTGTCAAGTCACTGGAAACATAAAACAGACAGTTTATACATTTGAAGAACTACATGTACAATACTGGAATTCAAGTCATCCCTACATCATTTAAAAGGATATCCATTAATCTTCATTTTCTTGTGTGTTCTGTATAGCAGTTCCTTAAAGGCATGAGAGAAGGGAGAAGAGAATCACTTGAATGGTTGAATACGGTTGAGTCACTGAAAGTATTCTAAATATCTCTCATGTTTTAGGTGGAGTTTTCTGGGTTCTAATTTAAATTAAAATGCAAACCTAAAAGTGAAAAATTTAATATTTATACATGAAAACTTTCTAAACTTCTAGAAAGTTGAATACTTCAAGACCATGTTCCCAGTCCTCAAGGTGGCACTCCAGAAAATGTAAGGGTAACTAGAGAAATAACAAAATAATGTTATCCTTTAAATGGAACTTTAAAAACTCAACCAAACAAAAATTTGTCCACAGAGACAACTTGCAACATAAAATTCTCTAAGCGTAATTTCTCTTTGATACTTTTATTTTCTATTTATTAGGAAAAGCCAAAAAATATAAGTAAAAAGCACTCAAACCAAGTCAGGTATTTTTGCAAGTGCCTGGTAATAAGTTATGAACTTGTACTAAAATACATCCTCCCAGTCAAAACAGAAGTTTTATTACTGCAATGCAGAAAGATTCCTAAAAAAATCCAACAAAACCACAGTGTTTCTATTGCATTTAACTGTTTGGTAACTGAAGTTCTTTTAGTTGATTGTAGAGCAGCTGAAGGACAACCTCCATACAGAGAATCTATATACTGTACAAAAATTCATAAAAGCACATTTAGTGTGTTTCTTCCAAGAACTGAGGAATTAATACTCCACATTCACTGATAGTTAACATACACCTTTGCTTACACAAAGCTGAATTTTTGCTTTCAGTAAAATACATAATCTGTTTTCTTCTTTTGTGTGCAGTTTTCACTGTACCTTTCCTAATCCAAGAAAAGCATCTTCATCTACCGCTGGAGAGATGGAAAAACTATAATGTCTACTAATGGAGTTATAGCCAAGTTCACAAAAGTACTTCTATCAGGGTCTACTAATTCTATTTCTACAAATTGTACAATACTCTGTCCTTTGTGAAGAAACAGAAGTTGTTCCTATGTGATTCTGGCACAGTAAAAAAGTATTCTGTGATACATTTCTCACTATTCACAGGACTTTTCCTATTGCCACTTGCTGCCATCTGGTGACACACCAAAGCATTTGCAATACAGTTGTACTTGAATTATTCACACAGACACATTAAGAACAGCTACTTGTCACACTGAACATAATTTGCTGCATTCTTTTGCTGCTTTCCACTTGAAATGTATATACTCTGTTTAGAAAATAATTAGAAGTCTGTGAGCATTTGAACAACAACTTCCCCTATACTACTAATTTTAAAATCAGGCATTTTGCAGATTCAATTAAACACCCCAGCAGAAAAGACCTTGCCACTGAATCACTACCACTCTAAGTGGCAGTTCTGTCTTTGCTGCCTTCACTTCCTTCCTCCCAGGGATCTCATCTCCCTCCCCTACTTTGCTGCACATCAGTTCTTGTACTCAGCAGAGTAGAAGGAAAGAGGTGTAAGGGTTTTGTTGCATCAGTAAAGTAACTTTCCTACGTGCCTAGACAAAAAATATTTTTTTGCCAGATAAACAAGCTGAAACAGCTCAGCAGACAGTCAGACATAAGAGCCTGAAAACGAAAAGCAGTTAATGAAGTGAGGAAGGTCTCACTTTTGGCAACTACAAAGCTTAATCACATTACTTGACTTCAACTGAGAGACAGTTGTTTTCAAATGAATTGTATTCAGGGGTTAATCTACAGACATCCTACAGAAATACAGATCTTGTGCCTCCTTGGTCCCCATAAAGCTACTAGATCCTTTATGGGCCCATAATTTATTAACGCTCTGACACCCAAGAAAGAGATTTGGAAAACTTACAGAGCTGGTACACAGACCCACAGTTTTCCGTTCTTTCACTCCAAAGGCCAGAAGAGAACAAGTAGTCAACTGTAAATGCCAAGCAACTGAACTCTAATCATGCATAACGAGAGCAACTGTCAAACATCTTGTTATACCACTTATGTATTTCAAAATGTACCATGTACATATCAAGGGCAAAGAGCATCTTTCATGCATTGTTTGCTTCTCTGCAGAAGCATACTTCTGTGCATGTCTTAAAAACACATCAAGAATGAAAATCCTACAATTCTAACAGTTATTAATTTACAAAGCAGACCTACAAGATAAGCTTTGTCAATCTGTATTATTATCAAGCCGAACTCCTAATATTAAATTATGCAGCTTAATTTAACAAACAACCACCACTGTGTTTCACCCTGAATTCTGAGGACAGCAATTATTTTTTAAGCTATGAAAACCAGGAATTCTTCATAAGATTATTTTCAATTAAATATACTTGGCAGCAAATATAAGAGAAGAAAGAATTTACTTACTCCATTAGTAAACTATTAATATAATCATTTCCATCCATATGGCCAAACTGGAAATCCCTGTAAGAGAAACAGTGAAAAAAGGAATGATGAAAAAGAAAACAGAATAGTGGAATTCAGCAAAAGTTTTTCCTGAAATATTTTTTCCTATAACTGAAGACAAAAGCACACATTCAGCAATTCAATTAAAAAAGTGATGGTCTAGAAGACAGTCAGCACAACAAAACATACTCATTTAATTGAATCGTATTATTAAATATCAGTATACAAATATAAAAGCAGGCACTATAACATTTTTTATATAAGAAAAAAGACTGCTTTCTTAGAAAGGTTAGTGCAGAAGCTCATTTGAGATAGCAGAGTACCATGTGTGCCTACCTGTGAAAGTGATCCCGATAATCTCTAGCGACTTCCTGAATAACAGATTTTAGTCTGGAGGTGAAAAAAAAATTATATTGATAATCCAGGATATATACTTTCAAAATATAAACAATCGAGATTTCCTCAGAAAGCAGCAAATTGTACCTCATCAGCAATAAGGATTAACAAAAACACCCGGTTCATCGTGCTTGGTTCCTAAAGGTTGAAAATAGCATACAAGGTACTTGAACAGTATTTTCACAGTCTAGTTATGTATGCAACCAGGAGCAGACAGGGGAAGGTCTTGTTCCTCTCAGTCTTTTCAAGAAACTCCAACCCCTTTTTAGATTTTCCACAGACAACTAATATATAAGCATCACTAAATTAATTTCTAATGCAAGTGAACTGAAGTACAGTCATTTGTTTAAACTTACTAAGTTCATCTCAAAGTCATCTGAGCTCAAGTACTCTGATCTGTGTTTAAAAGGTGACACAATAGCTTTTAAAAGCTGTGAGATCACTGTTGGCTCCAGTGATCTCATTAACAAGTGGCAGAGCAGTGATTCAGGAACTCCCTTCATCTCATTGAACTCACATGTGCTTCAACTGAGCCATAAATTAAGTACATTCAGTACACTAAGCCAGAAATTAGAGAACATGTCCAAGTTAAACCTGTTTGTTTAACCTAGTATTTCTTAATTATTAAAAAACTTCCAAAGTTCCCTTTGTCATACAAGATGACCAAACTGTGGTTTTCTAAAAGCTACTGAAAATAAATGAAGATGTGGCTTAATGCCACACCACTAGCCTTCTATGAACAGCATATCCATAGAAAGAAGTTAAAAAGAGAAAACACAGATAAAAATTAAGTAGCTACTAAAGCTGCATATTGGAATATACCTAAATTATGAGGCTATGGAGACCTTTATTAAAAAATGGCAATTAAAAGCTCATTAAAAGTCACT
>VWZD01004586.1:137246-151119 GCA_013396695.1 Sakesphorus luctuosus | reverse complement strand
AATCATTATTGTATGGACTTAGTACAGATTACTTTTACACTATTAAAAAATTTGACTATGGAAAAAAAAATCGGAAGATTTACTGTCACAGCCAAAAATTCATTACATCAGAAAAACAATTTAGTCCACAGACCTCTGTCAGAGGAGCTTAAAAGCCCACATCAAAATATATAGATTTTACAAATTTACTTTGTGAAATTTTTCTGATTAAAAGGATAAAAAACTAAAACTCAAAGACTCTTATGGTAAACTAGATCAAAGTATGTTTAGAAAGCTGGCCAAAGGAATCTCAAGCACTTCCTGTTTAGAAAGCAGATCTGCTAACAGTGCAGTCATCAGCCAGATTAACTAAAGCCTACACAGTGCTGATTTTTTAATTCTCTTCAGATGCCACAATTTATAGAAAATCCTCTCCACCAAGCCAACCTATTGCTCTGTTCCTACTTATCACCATGCCACATGGAGCATTCTCCTCAAAAATAGGAAGCTACTTTTGTTCCAGTAATACTGAAAAGTTCTAAGGGCAAGACCTGTGATTCATTCCTAGGCTTTCCTGTGAAATAGCAACAGCTTCTCCCCATCCCACTTCTTCCATCTCTCAATTCTCACTTTTCCCCATTTCTTTCCATACCCTAAGATACTACCTAGTGAATAGACTAGGAGTCAACTACTTTTTAGACTGCAAAAGATGATGTAAATATATTCCAAGTACATAAATTTCTTTAAAGTAAATGATCATTTCTTCATTGTATTAATAAAGTCAAAATTTTTCTTTTTCAAAATTTGAGCAGTTGTTAGACAAAAATGTCTAACAACTGCTCAGGAAGAACAGGAAGAAATATGCTACATTTAAAAAACTTGTAACTTCTGTAAACAACTGTTTAAAATATAGGTGTAACAGTATTAGCTTTACAAACATGTAAGAACCTAGATGTTTCATAATACTTAAAACCTGAAAGAACTAAATGCCAATTGAATATAAATATTTTGAAAGGGAATAGAGATGATCAGGTACCCTGGCCTGGAAAAATCTACACTTAGAGCATTCAGCATTTTTTATGATACCTCAGAGTATGTATACTTTAAGAGCAGTACAAGTTATTTGCCTATTCCAGCAGTCACTTGGCTGCATGATTTTTGTTTGGCCTGCAAAAGATTTTACTAGAGAAAGCTTAAGTTTCCTAAGCCAAGTCAGCTTTGGTACATGCTCCATTCCCTTCCCTACCATATCTGTTTTAAAGATAGTAAAGCATTAGTAAGACATCTGAACCTGTCCATATGTGATACTTCTAAATCTAGTCATAAAATTCCCACAGGTATTCCAAGAGTTCATATACAACTTAAGCAAAACCTAAGGTGCTCTTAAATTAAAAGTCCTACTAATTTTTGTGAATACTACAGAATTAGACATATAAAGTTTTATGTTGTGAGGAAAGCACTACTGTAGGGCAAGGCTGTGGATGAAACCTGTAGTCAAGACAATAGGTCTCACCAACACTAACAAAAGACTGGCACAATCAACTCTAACTCTGAAATTTAAAAAAAAACATATCCTTAGAACTCTTTATTCTTACTGTTCAGTAAATGAGATGTCAAAGGGTTTAGTGGTAGCAGCATCTCACCTGTATCTCCAAGTTCATACAGTGTAAAGCCATCTACATGAAGGTAGCCTTGAAACCTTTCTCTATTTATCCAGGATGACAAATCACCATCTTCATACTCTAACAAAAAAAAAAAGGAGAAAAAAAAAATCAATGCATCTATTTTTTTTCCTAAGGGAGGCCATCAGATTTACTATTTCAGTGCCATAAGAAGGTAGCAAGCAATTCCAAGGATAATTCTTTTCATAGATCTGCATCCATTTCCTCTGCCAAGGGGAAGGAAAAACCCCCAAACCAAAACACCAGACAAGGTCAGAGAACTGAACTAGATTTGGCCAGAACTTTTTCTTAGAGTAAGCTCAATCATAACAGTTGCACATAATAACCTTAATCAGTCTCTTAAACTGCATCTTCATAATTTGTTTGACTTAAAATAATGTTTCTGGTACACTATGGGAGCAAAATTTTTACAAAGTGAATTAAAATCCTGGGTTATTGCAAGTCTTGCATTTGTTTTAAAAAGAGGGAAAAGCAAGCAGGCCACAGAGCAAAAGGTAATTCAAAAGGGTGTCTCTTACAAGCTTTCCTTCTCCAGGATTTAAAAAAAAAATTAAAAAAAATTAAATGCAAATCAAAGAGACTAGGGAGTGAATTTTTATCAGGAGGCAGCAGACTGAAGAAGAAAGACAAGTACATCCATTCTATGAAGTCACAAAAAATATCCTTGATGGCCATCTGGAATATTTTGCTGAGGCACTACTCATCCTCGGAAATGAAAACAGCAGAATTATCTTCAGAGCGATGTGTTTTTAACTTACAGCAAAAATTGGCACTTAAACTAAACCAGGAGCAGATGTTTTTGTAAGTGGTGTACTTACAGGGCAGCCCACAATATGCCATGTAAGTATGTGTGTGTGTAGATGCATCTAACAGGTTATAACGCACGAGCCTTACAGTATAGTCTGAGTATAATCTAACCCATACAAGGACACCCATGCATGCTGATATCCTTTTTTTATATAAACGGCAGGTGTGCTGGCATTATGTACTGCATACATATACTGTATAAACGGCAGGGTCACTAAACTACCAGTTTCAGGTGGCCATTCTACAGTCAACGCACTGGACAAGCCAGCAAAAGGAGTCTATCCATTTACAGCAGTCTATTTACTTAATTGTGTATCAACTGCTCCATTGACAACAGTCCACACCTGCTTAACCTCTTTTTGTGCAGAACACTTTGAGGAAGGAAAAAATAGATGGAATGGCCAACTGTTCTATGCATGCACAGTTTGCTCTGTCAATTACAGAGGAGAGGGTACACTGTCTGATCCTTTCCTGCTAAAGTATAACACAAATGTGAAAGTCATATAGGCCCAAAGCTATCAGTTAAGGCCCTCCAAACTTTAATATTGGGAATACAGGCAGAATCAGCTTCCTCTTCCTCCTGAGTTTTTCAAAGAAGGCTTGCTGTACTAAAGAAGTATATAGCCTGTGTTTTCAAGGCAAAAAAAGCTCAAACTGGAACCTTTTATGCAATCCCTGAGCTGAGTACACACCTAAAAAAAAATAATTTCAAGAGATTATTTTTGTTTTGTTTAAGATTTTCTCACTTACAGAAAATCTCATTAACTGTTTGAAACTGTAAATTCATCTTATGTGTGATTCCTCTTCATTAAGTTTTCTTCTATTTAGTATATGATGAATTTGAACAGTGAGAGAAAGAATAACTCTGACACATACCAGCAAAACAGTAATATTAGAATCTACATCTTACTCATAACATAAAACAAACATCATCACTTCTACTTCAGTGTTGCTAAAACAAATTCCTTGCATTTTTTTTTGCATAAGAAGTAGTTATTTTTTTCCCTTCTTCCTGAAGGAGTTGCTACTTATTCTAAAACTGGGGAATCTCCCAGAACCCTCATGTAACCTTAAAAAAAATCCCAAATTTTCCAGTTTTTCCATACATACTTTAAATATCTATCTCATCTTAAGGTAATGCCCACTTTTACTTACCATCATAAACAAAGTAAGTTCCGTCTTTGAAGACCATAACAGCAGGCAATTCAGGCAATGTCACATACTGAAAGAGTTGGTTTTCAATTAATCCATGAAAGATTACAACATTTTTAAACAGACAAACAAAAAAATATGAAAATATGGAAATGCAGTCCATGAGGAAAATCTCTAAGTACATTTAAATATTCTCTCTCTACATTTGCGAGAATAAATTTATCAAGTTCTGCATATCGAAAGTAATACAACACCAATGTATTTTTGAGAGGTAGATCTCACAAAGCATAAATGAAATAAGATTTTTACTTGTATCTCCAGTAGCATGAAGAGTATTTTATGGGTTGGACATGAACTTTAGATAAGAGACTGTAACTTGAGTGTTTTATCAATCATGCTCTCTGTTCCCAATTTGTGCTGTTGTCAGCATACATGTCATACTGCTATTTCTTCTAAATGGACAATCAATATTGTAGAGTAAAATAGTAATACTGGTAACATGTCCAGTTAAATCTGGGCTGTTTCCTGTAGATCAGACTGGTGGGAATACAAGGAAATGGCTTCAGCAGACAAGGTTGCATATAGACCTAATTTAGGCAAAAAGAATAATGAAAACCTGCATTATCATGTTAGACATGATATTTAGGATGGTCAAAGACTTACTAAAAAAAGACATGTAACAATCTTTTCTTTGGAACTTAAAGAATCTCATTCAGCTCATGTTTTCAGTGAACTGCCACAGAAGATATACTGCATCTACTCCTGACCGCTTCCTATCATTCTAAATTAAAATTCTAATGGCATTTGTGGTTAAAAAAGGACTGTATCATGAGCTTAGTTTTGAATATGTTGGCTGAATTGTCTAATTTACTGATATGTTTGGGAAATGCAAGAACTGCATGATTTCCAAATGATGTGCCTTCTATAATCATTCTGCATTATGTGTCTGGAAATAAATGTAAAAGAAGTAGGTTTATAATGTAACAGCTGATACAAACAAGCAAGAAGATAATTCTAAATGATGCTTCTCTTATTTAAACATAGTTTAACATCTTTAAAGGACAAATTTATCAGTGTACAGTTTACAGCTTGCAATAGACACCTGAAGCTTGGAACAGTATTACCCAAGGTGACAAAACAGAGCCTAACAGTGAGCACTGTAATGCAAAGGCTCATTACAACTGTAGCAACCAGTAATTTCATAACATTTTTGCTTCTCTCCATAGAATACTGCATACCATTACTACTTCAGCTTAATGACATTGAAAATTACCTTCTGTGGGAAAAAAAAGCTCATAGCAATATTCAAATTGAGGTGGCCTTTGATACAAAGCTTCTGGAAATCTAACAATACACTATTTATAGTGAGGCCAGTTCTACTTATGACATTATGCAGCTACCTAAAAAAAAGCCAACAAATTATGCTAGTCCTCATCCCACTAATCCCAAACTAATTTTGAAATCATGTTTTATTAGGCATGGAGTAGACTTAAGTCTCACTTGAAGATAACAATAAATGAAAAAGCCTCTTGATTTTGCTTCAACAGGTAAGCAACAATGGTTAGACTAGCAACAGTAGTACCAATTTTTTCCATCCTTGTGACTAACTGTATATAATTTCCTTGCTACAGACTCCTCCACATGAGCCACATGAGAATTCTGCAGCCAGTAGACTGTATTGGTTGAGCCCCACACAGAAACTGATGTTTTGATCACATGTATTGTACAAGATGAAAATAACTTACCTCTTCACTAATGTCTCTGATTACTAAGGTACCAGTAGTACTCCACAGCACAGACCCTCAAACTAGTTATAAAAGTGGTTGGTGAAAGTACTGTAGGGAGCAACAAGACTTTTGCATTGGCTAAAAATCCAAGTATCTGCTTTCTTGAGCAGGTTGTATGGACCACATTGAGTTCCACATATCTTCTGATTAATTTTATTAATATGACTGAACTAGTAATTTGGCCAAAATAAAGCAATGACAGACTGAAACTTGGTTTGCATTCTTGCCTCATATAGACTCAAAAATTATGTTTCAGTGCAATTACTTTGAAATCTATCAAAACAAAATATACTGTAAGAAGCCATCTGTGTGCCATCCAAACAGCCAAATTATATATATAAGAACAACACCATTTCTGTGAAAAGAGTAGGAATGGAAAAAGCTTACCTCAGGCACCACATCTTCTGAGGCAGAAAAAAAGTATGTATAAACTATTAGTTCTGAAGCAACTTCAATGTATTTTTCCTGAAAAAATACAAACAATGTTTTTAAACTGCTGAACTTTTAGTATAGATCAAACAAAAGCTTTGTGACATACTTTATCTTCAAAGACCAATTAGAAAATATGGGTATGACACAAAACTGTAAAAACACTTTAATGAATGTAAAACACCACACAAATTTGTTACAAGCACACACTTCAGTCTTTTAAAAGATAATTTAAAGTAATCTGTGAATAGTCAAAAGAAGTAACTTTTTTAATCAAGCTTCAAACCTTTAAAGGAGATTCACCACCAACATACACAAAAAGCACACGATGCCTCTTTTGCACATGCTCAAACATATGCTGGCTAGGAAGTGGCCTGATAAGAGGTCTGGGAGGGAAAAAAATGAGAAAGAAAACCTCAGTTTCTGCAACCTGAAAAACCGAAACAAATAAAAATCCATAAGATAATTTCATACAGTTGTTTGTGGGTTTTTTGGGGTTTTGGGGTTTTTCTAAATTAAATTCTAACATGCACATTAATTTTTTCAGTTTATTATTTTATTTTCAACTGGAAGGAAAAAGAAAAAAAGAAAATTCCCCCTCAAAATAACGTGTTATGTTCCTCAAATAGCACACTTAAATTTGAAATTGATATCCCAGTACAAAATGGTGCTACAATGTAAACATGCATGACATCACTGACTGAGCTGGACTGGAAGTGACCTTAAAGATCATCTGGTTCAACCCTATCACCACAAGCAGGGACACCTTCCACTAGACCAGGTTGCTCAAAGCCCCACCGAGCCTGACCCTGAACACTTCCAGGACGGGGCATCCACAATTTCTCTGGGCAACCTATTCCACTGTCTCACCACTCCCATAGTAAAAGAATTTCTTTCTAATATTTAATCTCAATCTATCCTATTTCTGCTTAAAACCATAGCCCCTTATCCTGTCAGCACAGACCCTGATATAAAGTCTCTTTGTTTTTCTTACAAGACCTCTTAGAGAAAGACCACAATAAAGTCTCAATCATGTGAGATAAAATTGTGAATGCATGCACAGCACTTATGACATGTGGTCTTGGAAATAAATAATCCTAAAAAATTCTGACTGCTCAATATTCCTAAACTACAGGTTTCTGAACTATTATTGTACCTATATCAAGGCTTCTCAACTATTTTTAAGAATAAAGGAAAGAAATGTGACTCTTTCTTTCTCCCCAGTGATTACATATCAGTAACATTTTGAGGCCACATGCCACTGCAGGGAAGAAAGAAAAAGCCAAATGAAATTGCTAAGAACAATTCTCTACAAGCATTACCTTATGTGGAAATGGCCTTATGGCCACAGCTTTTCAGATGCACAACTTCTGAGCATGAAACATCTTCTGCCTTAGTCATGATGTCTATCTATCAGCCAACATTTATATTGGCACTCTTGTTTCTGACTTCCCTGCGCTTCATTTGTTCAGTTTCCACAACTTTGAAAAGCCCTTAGTTCTTGCACTGTAAAGAAGGGATTGTGACTAGCCAGTCTCTATGTACTCACTCCACACCATTCACCACCAGCCTCACATATAGTCATATGTATAATACATATAGTTTTTAACTTCATGTCAGCATGTTCTTTTTCAAACAATTTTAATTCTTGGCCCACCTCAAAATGCTACACAAGTCTTAAGCCACCAAGTTTCACAAAAGAGTATACTTACCCTGCCACTCTATTAGCAAATTCAACTATATCATCTTTGGTTCTAGGTCCTCTATAGTTGTATGCCATGTCACCTTTTAAGCTGGATAAATAGGAAAGACAGAAAAAAGAACAGAATTCAAGTGACCAAAGCTACATTTATACATGTAGAATTACTCAATCTTCCCATGTTTATTACAGTTCCCATGTTTGCTTTTAGCAAGCAATAAGCAAAAGCAGTAGTCAGCAAAACATAAAACTTAATAACACAATAGAATGCAATTATGTCGTAAAAACGTATTTACACAGTATCGGATTTATTGACTTTTAAAAATAATTATCCATCTTTTACAATTACTTTTTTAGTGCACAGCAGCCATTTACTTTGTAAGCACACAGATAATTTAGAACATTTGCTTATGATCATACAAAAAACACCCCACTACACATCCAAACCAAACCCCAAACACTCAACATTTATACTAATGAGTGATTAGTCCTTATAAAAAACGAACTTAAAACCTCTTTCATGTTTTTGGGGTTTTTTTAGTAATTGAGAGGTATCAAATACTCTGCAAAACCTTCCAAACTGATGTATTAAATTAAGCTTCCACAACGTGTTGGTCAGCTACCAGTACTCTGCTGACAGCGGATATAGCACACTTGCATTCTAAGAGTATAGTACATTTTACTAATTCTAACAGGTGCTCTGTGAGTTCATAGAGATTTTAGAAACTCACAGGCAAAAAATAATGAAACTCAATTCTCAATGCCTCTATATGCCAATGAAATCTTTCATCCTTAAAGATTAATAAGCTAAATATCTCTGCTACCTTTTTGAGAAAACTAACTTGATAACAATCATTATTACATATTATGAGTACTATCTGCTTAATCAATAACCTGCTAAAACTCACAGTATTTCATAGTAAAAAGTACTCAAAATTACTGAGTATTTAGTATGACCTTGTGCTGGACTAGCAAGAACATAAAGTATCAGTATGGATTGATATTTTCCTCTAATTTTAGTCTCCATTGACTTACTTGAATTGTGAAGAAAAAAATCTACATATACTTCTCTTGTTAAACATCTGCACTCACACTTCACCTTATACAGTAACTATACTGTCATTTAAAGAAATTTTTGAGGTACACTAGAGTGAAGAGAGAGATAACTGAAAATAAAAAAATGCAATCAGCAGCTTACAAAAAGTTAACAAGAAGACTCAGGTATGCACTCACTGCCAGAATCACTCTAAAGCTGTCAAATCAAATGGAGCATGAAATTCCTGTCTATTAAGAATTATGTTTCTAAATAAGATGTTGGATATGACTAAATATCACAGCAAACCAGTCCAGCAGAAAGCAAAGACAATACCATCATGAGTTGGGTGAAGTGTTTGAGGTTTTTTTTTTGTTTTGGGTTTTAGGTCTTTTATGTGATTGGTTTGTTTGAGGTTTTTAAATGGACAGCACTATTTTTTTCTTTACTTTTATGAACTCAGTGTTAGAAAGTCAACAGGAAGCATCAACTTACAGCTTAATTGTTGGATAGCCTCGCACTCCAAATTCAGATGCAATACCTGAAAGAAATGTGTTAATGCCAAAGTGAACCAAGACCTTCTTGCTCTCCCTACCTTAATCTTTAAACATAGCTTACTATTCAAGCCACATAAACAAATGAAAAAACTCCCATTTAGTTTACTATGAATTATTTTACTTGCTTTCAAGGAGCTGCTGTTATTAAGCTATATCATTAAATTTTGGACCTCTTTCAGAGGTGCTGTAGGGTCCCAGCATAGGCTCTCAATTCATATGCCACAAATCAAATGTCATGAGAATCCTCTAAATAGACATTCTTGGTCCATTGTCACCAAAAGGCAGAACGCATTTAATATGCATAAACAACTGACTGAAAATACTAGAGACAAGAATTAAGCATCAAGGATGTAGAGTTATAAGTACTAATGCTTGAATGAAATGTAAGACAATTAACTACTAATATGCTACAGTAATGGCCAATAACAGAAGTGCACTATTATACTGAAGTAATTACAAAAAAGTTTTTCCATCAAATTCTGCAGACGTAATGTCTACAGTCCAGACCCTCACCAGAAATAAACACTTTCTAAGCAATCAGTTACTTGCCTACCCCTTACTTAAGTGGTGAAAAGTAAGACAACTGCAGAACTTTTTTCCCCATCTCAGGTTTGTTAAAATTCTTGTTTCTTGCCACCATCAATTACAGGAGTACCATTTGTAACTACTCTTCCACTTGTGAACATAGCAACCACCTTAAACTATACTTTCCAGTCAGTTCAGTGTTTTCCAAAAGCTAAACTAAATAGTCTTCAAAAAAGGCTAAAATTAAGTACAAAATTCCCATAAACTAATGCAATTCACTATTGAGTAACAATTCCTGCACTCAAAAAGCAATACTTATAATGTAACCATTGTGAAGCTACCAACCACATGTCAGAGCAAGCAGATGTGGAAGGACTTTTGCGTAGGGCTCTCAATAACAGTTTAGGAATTGTGACCCTAGGATTGTTTGCCCTGATCAGTACCTTATTGCACAGCATTACAAATAAAACTGGCAGCTCACCTACTGGCACCTTATATTCTAAGAAAAATGCGTACTAGGATCAAATCGATTCTGATCCTTTCCTCTCACAGCTCTACTACATAGAACTAAAATGCACTAAAATGTGTATTAGAACATTCAATCAAGAGAGCTGCTGTGGGGTGATGGGTTGATAAGCCCTGATGGGTTGAGGGAAACGCCTCAGCCCCCTGGACGGGTGCTCCCCGCAGAAGACAAAAGCAAGGCAAACTGATAAGTGGTGGGTGTGACCAGAGAATGGAATGTTACTAAGTTAACATGGCCTTTCTTTGTCGCACCTTGCCTCGGCAAACTCAAGGAGCTCACCCCCCCTCAGGCATCTGCATCACCCCCCCAACAGACTGACTATTAGTCACACAACCACTTGAAGAATTAAAAAAAAGATATAAAAGAAGTGCAGTTTAACTGCAACTTCGGGAGAAAAACTTCCACCTCTGGGAGGACAACCTACGAGCTACCCTGTCTTCCCCATTCCATCAACATTGCAGGGGTAAGCAACTAAATTCTTACTTTATTTTCTTATGCCTTACTAGTTATAATTTGTTATAGCTCACTGGGTGTATATGTGTTAATGGGAAGCTGCTGTATTTTTCCTGTTGCTTTTCTTTTGGGTTACTGAATGTGTTTACAGGTGGTGTTGAACTGTTATGTTTCTGTTGAGTAATCAATCCTCTGTTAGTTAGATCTGTCATGGGAGTGGTATACTGCTGAGGTGGCCTGTAAAATGTCTGTTGTGCTGGTGTCTTTTGGGGTATTCTGTACAATCCTGCAGCTAAATGTTATCACCGACTAAGTAACCCATATAGTCATTGTCACGCACCTGTATTAGTAAATGTTATTTTGGGAGCTACCGTGAGGAAAGTTCTTTCCTTTTTTTTTTTTCCTATTAAGTGTTGCCTCAATAGCAGAGGTCAGAAGTCCTTCCGCCCCGTGTGCTGGCTGTGTGGTTAGGCAGTGTCGGTTTCATAAGGCTCTAATTTTTCTGGAGGCGCTTATTGCTAACAATTTCTCCCTGGCTTAAGTGTGGTCCTCACAGGGGTGTCAAAAATCTTTCCAGCCTGTGTTCTGTCCAGAGTCCGGCAGGCAGTGCTGGGTTCATAAAGCTTTGATTACTCCGAGGGCGCTTATAGCTAATAACTTTTATTTAATACAGGTAAGAATAGAAATCTTTGCATTTCTGTCTCTCCTTTCACATGACAGCTGTCAACAGACAGTTTAGTTCTCCTTATACAGCTCTTGTACAGTTCTGCATGAACAGAACTAGAATAGAGACATTTTTTAATACATTATTTTTAAACCTCCCAGCTTTGGATATTAACCAAAGCCCCTCAACAACCTGGAGGTGACCAACTATTTCCATCATCACCTCCACTTCATATGAAGAATGTGGTACAGGCAAACAGCAGCAATTGCGTCAGTCCGAGGTGTAATGTATTTCTATTCTGATCATGTTCAGTCAACTTTGAGGCAAACTCCCCTGAAAATTCAACTAATACCACACCAGGTGACTGCTCTGTTGATAGAACTGCTGTATCGTCATAACACAGAGTTACCAGAGACAACAGTTACTGAACTAGTTCTGTGTTCATCTGTGATCTCAGCTCTCCGAAGACAAGTTACCCAGAGCTCAGATCTTTCACTCTACTTCCTACTCCTATTAGGAACACAAACTATGTGGAGTCAACCACTCATATTCCTTCCTAGTTATATGTCTACACATTACAGCTGCATTTCCTTATGTTATTCTCAAGACCAAATTACTTTAATTTCACCAAATCTTTGGAGTGGAAAGATACTAAGCAGAGTTGACTAAAGCTTTCCGTATCCAGATGTTGCAAAATTCCCACGTTCAACATAAAAATATAAAGCTATTCCATAAGATTTATTGGACACTATTCCTTATGAAACTGGCAATAAAAGTGAGAAGAAAAACTTTTCCAGGTCACAAAGGAACCCTTGCAGCTTTTAGTAATTTTTATATACAAAACTGAGTTATAGAACTAAAACAATGTGCCAATTCTGGTCTAAGTATAAAATATAAGAATTCAGTGTGAGGATGACAGATGCAAATATTTCCAGGTAAGAGTTCATACAATTTATATGATTTAGAATTTTATATATATGACTGCTAAGTTAGAGATCCACAAAATTAACTTGAAACTTCTATTCCCCAGACTTACTACAGCAAATAAGTATCTTTAAGATGAAACATGAAGTCAAATTTATGTGGTTTTATAGAAAAAGCTACATACAATAAATTGGTGTTTGAGACAAAATCATTTTGATCTCAAAAGACTAAACTGCTATATGTAAGCACAGAAAAACCAGAATATCAGTGAAAAAAGAATTCTGTATAATATTTTAGGCAAATACAACACAGCTGAATAATTGTATTTAATGGGTATTAATTAAAAATATTACATGTATTAACAAAATTTTATTATATATCGATCTCATTTGGGCCCCAATCCTCCCTATGCCTTCCTTCTTAAATAACCTCCTGGTTCAACATAGATTTAAGTGAAATCACAATAAAGAAGCGTATGAAAACAATGAAAATACAGTTAAACATTCAACAACGCTCTCACATCTACTCAAACCACTTCTCTGAACAGCTAAAGTTTTGAGTTTTCTTTCAAAAGGTCAATACACAGGAAAAATATCAGCAAAATAGAAAGCGTTAGAGCTGAATTGGGTTCTTCAAGAAGACATTTACAGAGAAACATGGGAAGAAATTGGCTCAACAATAAATTCAGTGATTTCAGCAGGCTTTGTGCAACAGCTTAAGGAACGATTACCTGAAAAGAATAACAGAAAGAACACAAGGCATTCCTCCAATAGTAATACAAGGAACCCAGAACTGGATGCTGTCAAAAGACACAGCACATAAAAATGCTCAGCTAAGTGCTCTAAGACACGTATCAAAAGCAGACCTTTGAAAAGCTTTTACCTTCCATTTGTCAGGAAGAATCCCCTACACAGGCAGAAACAAATGTGACAAAACCTGCACAATACAGCAAGTTGTCACTTTTAGAAAGAGAAAGATCAGGAAATTGTTCTCCAATGACTGTTTGCATAGTTGTCCTTTGAGACAGAAGAATGACTTAACAAAAAAGTCAAACTAGTCTCAAAACAGAGCCTGCAATGAAATTACCCCTAACCAAACCATACTTACTAGAAAAGGAAGTTGCATCCATCTTCCCAACTTTTACTGGAGAGCCCATGTTTCTCATTTCTATGCCCACTTCATTCCACACAGGCTCTAGTTTCTTGCAGTGGCCACACCAAGGTGCATAAAACTGAGAAACAAAAATATTTTATTAAAAAACATTAAAATTAGTAGAAATTGATTCTACAATTAACCCTTAAATCATTAGCAAGGTTAATTTTCCAGTCATGGTGCTCCTTATGTCTTAATAAAATTGCAAGTTAGTTACCAGGCTAGCGTGACATACAGAATTTATGACTTGGTCATACTTTTGATATGAAAACACAAGTTTCAAAAGAATACATTAAATTGTTGCATTATTATATGATTTCTTATTTAAAAACTGACTGTGTGGTAACATTTTTAAAAACCTTTTGGAATATTTTCCTCTTTTTATTTGAAAGTTAATAGATCATGTAAACAATCTCTCTGGGACTATGTCAAAATTTGTCAATAGAGGAACATTATATATTTTGAAAGGAAAGGCAATAGATAAGTATGTGTGTTTCCCCAAAC
>VWZD01004586.1:106446-136270 GCA_013396695.1 Sakesphorus luctuosus | reverse complement strand
TCTGCACGTGCTGCTATACACAGAGCTGTACCAGTTGGGTTTCTATAATTGATTTGTTTGGGTTTTTTGTCTTGGAAAATGACAAAAGAAAACAGCAAACCAGCACGAAATAAGAATATACACAAAAGATATTTGATTAGTATATGTAATCTAAGAGAAGTATTTTGCAGTTATCTTAGTGTATTTAATATTGTTGACTATTGTGTTTTTACAGATCAGCTAATACAGACTCTTAGAGCATTGGTTTACACTGTTAATCTTCGCTTTATGGAATGTAAAGTAACTAAATTATCTGTAATATTAACACTCAAGGCAGTTTTAGTTCAACCTCCCTTAACATTCTACTGTGTGTGTGTCAGCTTATGGCTTTATTGAAGTTGCACACAAGCAACCAATTTACTGGAATAAAAACATTCACGTTATTGACAAATAACAGAGATACACAAGCCCTACTGAATATCCTTAAGGATATCAAATGATATTTAAATGAACTTACTAGCTTTATTAACTGTAAATCTGTCACTAAATGCTAAAACCTCTAGAACAGAAATAGAATTTGATAAATCAAAGTTATTTGGTACCTCCCGAAATGCTGCTTACACATTTCAATGAACTGTTGTCACTACATGATACTATCACTTATTGCATTGGTTAATGTTTTCTATGTAGAGAATTAAATAAGCCAGAAACTCAATATAAGGTTTCTATCTGTAAGACATGCCTCATAGAAGTGACCAGGACTGGGGGTAGTGTCACATGCTATAACATACATGATACAGTATTTATATTTCAACACTCTTATTATGAAAGGAGATGAATATTTTTATATAATTATGCAGTGTGTGATCTACAGTCCAAGATCCAATTAACAAAAGTTATAGCCCAGCTATCAATTCCCAATACACAGCATGCCTACAAATGGCTCATAGGCAGTAAGCAGAACCAGAGAGCATTTATTATATTTCATTTAAAGCTTCACCATCCTAAATGCTACAAAGCTAATGAAAGAACCAGTTAGAGTCTGGCATCTCTTGAGAACTCTAATGGAGCTACAGCAAACTCCCAATTACAATGTCAAATAATTGGTTATGATGCAAGAGGCAGAAAGTAGCTACTGCATCATAAGATCCTGGGCCATGCTTCAGTTTAGAGTATCACTTTTGCTTTGTAGAAGAATTTACAAGGAAATGTTCTCCTTCCTCTGCCACAGTACAAATGTTACAGGTGATTGCAAACAGCATTAAATCACTGAGAAAGGTAGACTGAAACCTTACAAAACCAGCAGACAACAAATAAAACAGAAAAGCAAGGAAACATCTGGAAATTGAACATTCAAATGGCATTTAATACCTTTGGCCTAAGAAAATATAAAACAATACTATAGTTTTTACAATAATAAATTTCAATGTACTACTCATTTACAAACAATCAACTTCCACAGAAACTAAAATCTGAAGTGTGACAAAAACTTAACTATTGAAACTCATTCTAGTTTTGGTCATGTCAATGATTAAGTTACTAGACCATATTAACAAAGTACCATTGAACAAAACCAGAAATCTCTGTACAAAAAAGGATTCAAGCGCCTTATGAAGGTGCTATTTCTAGGCCCTATGAATACATTTCCAATTGTAACATTTCAGTGTCTCTTTTTTAACTGACCTGTGCAACCCTCTCCTAGAGGACAGAAGCACAATCACATTGCTGAAAAGATGACAGAAGTGTTGCACATCGTTGAATCAAAATTATTTGTCTCAAATACATACGTCTTCCAAACTACATGATCAAACGTTCTCTCAATCTCCACTTAAACCAAGCACCTCACTTAATAATGAACAGTCAAAAAAAACCCAGCATGAAGCAAAACTGAAAACCAAGCCCACAATTCCAAGGGCCTTAAACTAACCCAGCTGTTGTGTTTATTCCTTGCTGTCTTCCTTCTAACTCCCCTTGCACCTCTTCTGATGTTTCTGATCCTGGGTTGAGCCACCAATGTATCCTCACAGACAAAAAAATATTTCCCTTTTTACTCAGGTTACTTAACTGCTTCATTATCACACCAGAACAAGTCTGCAAACACGGCAAGATGAGTACTGATCTGAGGCAGCAGATCCACCGTCAGAACAGCACAAGCCAGTAGGTACCACAGCTCTCATTCTCCATCCCTTCCATGGCCCAGCTGGGTGATGCTGAGTACCTTGCACCTCTGTTAGTTCTGCTCTGCTACTTGTTTTCCCATAGCCTGCAAGCTTGGGAAAGGGATCTGAGCTTTGTACTAGGTGGTATTGTTTACAACTGTCAAAATTCAAATAAAACCCAAAGCTTTCAGCAACAGCAAAACTTCCGTGTTTAGGTACCAATAAAACGTAAAATTTGAAATCTCACCAGTCACTGCTCCCAGGTTTGTTATTTTAAAATTGATTTCCCGACCTTTTTCACCATTTGCCAATTAGCCATAAAAAACGCAACACAAAACCTGTCCTGAACTCATCAATTCTTACAACTGCAAAGACAGGTATCTATATAGTTTTGTAGTTGAAACATCCAAGTGCTCTAAAATAGAATTTTCTTCTGACAGCTATTTATAAATGTTTTGTGACTACAGAATTATACTTTCACACTCCAAAACAGCAAATACATTTAAATTCACACCTGTGGAAACATATGGGAATGTGATGCAGGAGCAGAGATACATTCACTTAGTCTACCTTCAGACCTTGAAAAGATGAGTCATGTCTCAAAAAACAAGCTTTGAAAATTGAGTCCAAGCAGTTCCTGTGTTCAGTTGCTTTTTCACAACACCACTCAGAGATGCTGCTGTATCTCTCTGGAGTACCCATTTCATAATTCCCATTCCCTCATCCATAAATCCACTGAACCTCATTTGATCTTAAGTTTAATAAGCAGTGTGGTTAAAAGGTGAACAGTTTTCTTACTGTTTAGCTTTATGATGCAATTTATTGTGGATGGAACCCTCAGGGAAACATTCTCTTTAACTGACTGAACTTTATCATAAAGCAGCCATCTAATGCCACCTTCTCCTCCCCTACCAGCTACTATTTTTCATACCTTCTATTTCAATTTTAATAATTGTGCTGCTTTGTAGCACTTAAGGTTAATTTGCTGATCTGACAAAAAAACCCAGAACAACCCAGAACCGTTTTTGGGCAATTTTTGGGGGGAACAGCAACTATGTAGCCATGAAACTGCTAAAGCAAGGCAGTACACAACCACTGGCACTATATAACCAACTTTATGGAGGGACTACCCATTTCAACTCCTGAACAGTCTCGGGGCTAATTCTGTTGTAAAGGCACATTTTTACACTGGGATGTAACTGGCACTTCAAGCGGCCACGAACTAGTCCTGCAGGCCTCTTTCTCTCTTCCGTTTCTGGCCATGCATGAAAGCACTTACACTTGTTCTCCCAACCTGCTGTGGCAGCTATGCAGCAAACTCTAATAACTTGGTTAAAAGCACTCAGATTTTACTTGAGGCAGGCATGAATATACCAATATATTTACGCAACCAAAAAGAAGGAAAGGAAAAATAAGTCCAACAACAGTTTGGCAACACTAGCTGCAGTAACAGCTTTAAAAATCTGAAAAATCAAACTGTTCCTCAGCTTCATGAACTGAACCTACTTAATAGGTGAGACTGAGGCGAGGCCTCATTGCTGTCTGCAACTTCCTCACGAGGGGAAGCTGATGGGCAGGCACTGATCTCTTCTCTGTGGTGACCAGTGACAGGACCCAAGGATACGCCATGAAGGTGTGTTAGGGAGGTTTAGATTGGATATTACGAAAAAGTTCTCCATCCAGAGGGTGGTTGGGCACTGGACCAGGCTCCCCAGGGAAGTGGTCACAGAACTGACAGGGTTAAAGCAGCGTTTGGACAATGCTCTCAGGCACATGGTGTGACTCTTGGGACTGTCCTGTGCAGGGTTAGGAGCTGGACTTCAGTGAGCCTTGAGAGTCCCTTCCAACACCGGATATTCTATGATTAATTCAGCCTACAATCTTTCTGCCATTACTGCTAAGAAAAAGGAAAACTTTTCCAGTGCAGCTTTCTTGACTAGCACACTATGCACAAAGTCTGGGGTCATCTTCACCCCAAGAAAACAAAGCAATATTTAGGCCATAAGTCAAGACACCCCAGTACTTACGTCTCATCCAGATCCTCCACAAAACCCGCGCCTGACGCCACCACATGTGCAACCACTGCGGGACAAGGAAAAGCGATCCGTGAGGGATGTCCGAACCACGCCGGGGGTCTCACCCACGCCAGCTGGGCAGGCTCACCGCGCTTACAGCCGCCCCTCCTCCCTCTCCCGTCCCCACACACCTCCAGCNGCCATGTTACCGGAGCCGCGGCACGGCCGGAACGGGAAGCGCCGGCCTTTTCCGACGGCGCAGGCGCGGAGGCCGTGGGCGGGGGGCGGTGGCAGCTCTGGGGGCCATTCCCGCGGCCAGGGGGGAGCCGTTCCCGCGCACTGTGGGGCCATTCCCGCGGGTTGGGGGGGCCGAGTCTGGCAGAGGGCGCGGTGGCTACCACGGCCCGGCCCGGCGCTCACCGCGCCGCCGAAGGAGGCAGCGGGGGGCCAGGGGAGGCAAAGTGTGACACTGTGTCCCGGGATCGAGACGCGGCGAGGCTGAACGTTGTCATCTCCCCACGAATGGGGAGACTGTTGTGCAGGTGAATCAGTGCCCTGGTTCCTTGGAAAAATCAAGCGAGTCCTCCTCTGAGCAGAAACACGCGTGCTGCTTGTCGTGTTACCTGCTGTCGGCCGTGGGTAGAGCCCATCGCGGGCCACTGGGCTGCCGTGACAGCAGCGCTCCTTCGGCGTGGGTGTGACACTCCCTTCTGCTTAACGGCCCTGTCTTTGGGTTCCCTGGTTCTTTCAAACCTATTACAGTCTTTCCTGTTTTCAACTACCTTGTTTATCTGTCGACCTGCAGGTCCTAAAAGGTCAAGGAATCCTGCGTAGAACCCTTTTTCAAAAAGCTGAGTGAAAGCAAGTCTTAGATTGCACAGCCTGGAAAAGAGAAGTCTCAGGAGGACCTTATTAATGTGTACAAGTACCTGAAGGGGGATGCAAATAGAACAAAGCCAGTCTCTTTTTCAGTGGTGCCCAGTGACAGGGCAAAAGGCAACAGACATAAACTGAATCTTACAGAACATCAGGAAACACTTTTTCACTGTGAGGGTGACTGAGCACTGCCCACCAGACTCCCACATCAAGAGGTAGTCAAGACACCTGGACATGGTCCTGAACAACCAGCTCCAGATGGCCCTGAACAACCGGCTCCTGATGGTCCTGTTCGAGCAGGGGATTTGGATCAAATGACCTCTAGAGGTCCCTGCCAACCTCAGCTATTCTGTGACTTCGAGATCTGTTCCTTCTCAGTTTTGACTCCTGCAGTCCAAGTTCTTGCATATACCTTTCTCCCTCTACTCGAATTACTTTCCACAGCTGTCCATGCAAATGTTTGAGATCTTTGTTGGAAAAGGAATTAGTCTCATTTTTGGGCTACTCTGTATGTGTGTGTGCACACCTGCTTGTATTTACATGTATGTGGATACGTGTTCTCCTCCTGGCTGTTCCCCTTCTCTTAATGCTTTGTGGATAAAGCATGTTGGATTCATCCAATGATCCCCAGAGTTGTCCAGCCCATTGGAAAAGCCAACTTCCATATCGTATGTTCATTGGCTGAGAAATAAGGCCTATAATGCCATAGCTCACACTTGAATTCTGAAGTATCTGACTCTGGCACATGGAGGACATTTTTTTTTTACTCACATTTCACTGAAGGATTATTCAGCATTAAATCTTAAAAAGACTATTTAACTTGGGGTTTTCCCCCTCATCTCCCCGCACCCAATGATGGAAGAACTAATAAGGTCCTAACATTCGAATTGGATAAACTCTGACAATTATTCACTGAATGCAGAGAATTTCTTTTCCATGCATTTCACTGTCTGTTTGCCTGACCAAATGAAAGCTGGCATCTTTTTGATCTTAATCTAGCTGCTGTCTAGACTGAGACAATGAAAACAATTTACTCCATCAATCTTTTAGTAGAAAATCCATACAGGAGAAAATGGGGATAGCCAAGGAACTGTTAAATTAGTATAGCTCATGGTTGGCTTTAAATCAGATAGCTCATGGTTGGCTTTAAATAACTTTAAAATTGAAATAAACATTTTATATAGTTTTGTATAGATTTGAGTAAATCCCTCTAGTTCCTATTTGTCAGCTTTGAAATTTATTCTCTTTGCAATTAATGGAACATGATTGTTCTAACTTTTCCATTTAGCAAGCCAAGGTTGTCTTTTCCAATAAGCTTGTACACTATTGTTGAAATATTTTATCTTGAAATGAAGGAGTCACTGTATATTTAGTTCTTTGTAACTAAATTTATGTACACCCATATACACAACACTATGATATATTTATTTATACAGTTTTTGCTGAAGCTTTACTGAATAAAATGTGTCTAAAAGATAGTTCTTGCACTGCAGCCAAGTAAAAGTATCATGGGCAAAGCATGTAACATGCAAAACAAATAAACTGAATAATGATGGATGAGGTCTAGAGAAATGTCAAGGAGTTTTTGTGTTTTTATTATTTCTACTATGAATATTTCATTTGAAAAAATTCAGGATTAATGTATTACTATTAATAGATTGCTAAATTCACTGTAGAATTTAGCAATCTATTGCTGTTTACTGTATAAAAGGGTTGATTTCATATAGGCACTGAGGAGGAGATATGAAAAAGGATAAGAAGCAAAAAAAACAGAGAATAGTGTTGAAATTCTGTGAGGTACTGCTGGAAAAGGTGGAAATTATAAGGAGACCAGCAATCAATGAAACATTGGAAACTGAGCATACAAGGGTTCAAATACTCCTTTTAATCCATATTGTGTAGGAAGATTTAATGGTCCTGAGGTCTCAAATAGTTCCTTTTTTGTAACCTGATAGACAGGGAAATTCAACAAAGACAAGATCCAGGCTTTGCCTTATGACCTGCTGAAGGTGGCTTTGCAGTGCGAGTTTCGATCTGTTTGTGCAGATTGTCCACTCTTCTTACCCTGTTTGAAAAGCAGGGAAAAGGATTTACCTGTAACTCCATCTAAATTATATGGTGTGGACATAGCTTTACTGGAATGTATGGACTTGCGCTTTAAGAGAATTCCTGTCTTAGATTCATTAACATTGTAAACAGAATATCAAGGTTGATTTCAATACACATTTGCATAAATAAAATACTTAGAATATTAAAATTCTGTGTACACTTCTTTATTATTATAAAATGGATAATGTATCCATGACATCATATTAAAGGAGACTTCCAATCACTGACCAACCAGGCATGAAAGTTTGTATGGAAGGAGTAGATTAAAAATATAGGAAGGAGATGGAAGAGTGGAATAAAAGAAAGATGTGGAGGGAAGAGGAAAGAAAGCAAAATGAGAGCTTGAACAAGAAAAAGAGGCATAGAGGAAGATGCAAGAGCATTCTGATATGGACAAAGTTTTGGAGGTAGATTTGGTGGTCAGTTAATAATGCAACCCACATCATAGGGAGGGAAAAAAAGAAGTTAAGAAAAGCCAAGAAGCTGAGATGCTGGAAAGAAAACAGACTCTGTCTAATGAAGGAAAACCAAGAAATTCACATGCCTTCTAATTTTGCTACCAGCAGTATCCTGCAATGATGCTACTCTTTTGGAGTATATATTACTGTTTCTTTTATATAAATTTTACTTTATGTTTTTATTTCATTGTGTGATATTTACTAAATATATTTGCTACCATATGAAATGTGTAAACATCAAAATGGTATTTCTGAACAGTTATACAAAGATTTTATTCAAAAATTCTTCCAGCTATTCATGTTTTCCTTGCTGTTATGTGAAATCTGAGAAAGTGTGGAAAAATATATATTTTAATTTTACTGGAAGTAGTCCAAGAATTAACTTAGTAACTATTTCAAAATTAAAAGAGATTTTGAAAGTGTAGAAAAATATATTTCTTATTACTTAATAAGGAACACATGTTCTGTACTTTCCTTGGTATTTAGCTTTTATCAAGTAGTTAAAATTACAGTGCTCACAACTAACTTCTATCAAAAGACATGTTAAGCAGAACAAAAATCTGAATAAATATTACTTACATAGCTTTTCACATGAACAAGGTGGACTGCAGCAATGAAGGGGAAGGAGGATATGCACTTTAATTCAAAAGTGTTAAGTGTACATTTGTGAACAAACAAGTTTTGTGTTGTCATATTTTTAGAAAACACATCTATGCACTTGTATAACTACACACCAACAATGGAAGTATTTGTCTTCATATGTAATACTATGCTGTCACAATCAAGATTATCAGTAATTGCATCATTCAGTATTGAATATTTTAATAGACAATATGCAAAATTATGCTGCTATAAATAGTTTTTATTAGTGCTGTTTACTTCTCTTTCACTACAAGAATAAGCTGTAGTGATATGTAGTATCTTCCCACGGTGACCGCATCTATAATAGTGGGTCTGTACTACTTTAGCTGCATCAGTACCTAGGTCTGTGTAATAAAACAAACTAATCAGTAACATGTTTGTCATTAGTTGTAATTAAAATAAAAGTAGTGATGAACATGTAGTGAAAGAAATTCGTGTCAAATTAGAATATGTGAATTGGTACACTTTGGGTATTTTTACATGCTTTGCATAAGAATGCCTGGAGTTTTTGCAAGGCACATGAAGTACAGTCTGAATTAAAACATAATTTTTATGGCATTAAAATTTTTGACACTGGCAGTAGGACTTGTCTGGTCCTGCAGTAACAATTCTCCTTTCTGTATAACTTTACTTTTGAAAATTGAACTGATCCTTAGGGTTTGGGTCTTTTTGTTTGGTTGGTTTTGGTGTTGTTGGGTTTGTGTGTTTATGTGTTGAAGATTGAACTATTTTTTTAAGCATTACATTTTTATTTCTGTATATTTATATACATTTTATTACAGAGACATCTGGTGGTCTTTCGGTATATTTACAAAAAATAATTTTCCTTTTTTTTAGCTAGATTTGCTATAAAGTTTGATTTATCAATTTTAATATATAACTTATTTAGAACCTTCTATGTTATGGTACTATATAATTTGAAAATCAATTTGGGAACACTTAACATGATACAGCATGTACTAGGTATTAATTCTCATTGCTGATCATGAGTATGTTTCTTGGATCTTCCCTGTCAGAGTTATGTGGAAGAAAAAAAGAGCATATTATAGAAAAATAAATATATACTTATTTCAGAATTTAATTTTTAGAATAATACACATTTGATTTTCATATTTTCAGCTTTCAGTTTATGTATTCTGTTTCTGATTTGTCTGTTCTGAGAGACTGAATTATGACCAAGGGGTTATGTCAGAATCAGTTTAGTGTTCAGATCATCATGTTAGTATATGAAGGAAATGCTTTCTACATTAGAAACACTGGCAAGAACAGGAATATGCTACCACAGAAAAGCTTTAATAGTACTTTAAACAATAGGCAATTACAGGCAATTACACAGCATGATAGGTAATTACATGGGATACTAATGTTAGATCTCTTCTCACACCACTCCCAGACTGTCGTGCAGACAGTGTCGATCAGGTCCTGGAGCAATGCCCTCTGGTGATAGCAGCTTCTCCCAGTTTGCATGACTGTAGCTGCCCTGCTACAGCAGCCCTTGACACCCACCCACAGCAAGGGATCTGTTCACACAGCTCCAGCAGATTCCTGACTTCCTTGTAATGCAGCTGGGCACTGTCATAAGCTGCTGCAACTACGTGGACAGGTGCTCTCATCCAGCCATGGCCTTCTGAACCAGCAGCTAGGCTTGCTTTCTAGATAAAAAAAAATAAAAAAACTCCATCCACGCTTTCCATATGGGCATGTTCTGCTAAGTTTCAAATCCTAGGTATCTATATTTTAATCAGGGTGTGGGTGGGTGGCAGTCAAACTGAATTTTTGCTGCTGAATGCACGCTATCCACTTCAAGTTATAAGAATATTTTTATCCAGATTTAGAATGTGTTTTTACAGTTTTTTCCCTAATGAAACAAAATTGGCATTGCAATTATTTTTGTTGGCAATTATCTTTGTGGGGTTTTTTTCAGCACTTATCAGACTTGCGCCCATTATGTCATTTAATTAATGCAGTCATTCTTTTTCTTTTTTTTTTTTTTAAGAAATATTTTGAGACACTTTGAAGTAATTTTTTGCAATGCTTACATTTACACTTCAGTTGAGGGGTGGTTTTCACATCTTAATTTCTGTTATGCTTGGTGCAGTGATCTTCTGTATGTTGCCACACTGATTTGATATAGTTTGAAACTCCAAGAGAATAATTAATGCAAAAGAAATGCATGAAACTCTAGGGACCTATCTTCTGCAAGATTTGTATTTAGCTGTATTGTACTTTAATTTTCACTCTTCTGCAGGCTGTCAGAATACTTGAGCATCATTATGACTATAGGAACCATAACATGTTTATAGTATTTTAGGGACGTCCAGAGGAAACATAAGGACAGTATTTTCTTCCTATTTTAGCCACATCGTTTTACAGCAAAAATATTCAGCATATAGGAGGCAAGAATTAAAAGACAAAAGAAAATATGCTTTATACTAATTTAGTTAACATAGCTGTGCTGGTGTAATTTAAGTCAAAGCACATTAGTAATAATATTGTCAGATAAATTTAAAGGTATTCTTGGTGAGCAACAGATGTCACCTGGCAAATAAAAACCGTGTAATTTGAGTCAGTAGACAGGTAAAAGTAGAAATTACATGTTGACGAAGTAATTAGTAAATTCTTGAGGACCTGATTTAGACTAATTTAAACAAACAGTACTTGTACAAGTTGATAATTTTTAGATCTGGCCTAGAAAACTGAATGCCTCTATTTGCAAGTGCTGTTTTTCTTTAACAGAGAAAGATGGTTGCAATAAAAGAAATAATATCTTTGGAATTTACATCAACTTGTTTGGCAAGAAGTTCTTTAACTTGATGGAACTGCAGAATCCAGGATCTGAGAGCAAGCTTTCATTATTGTCTTTCACTTAACAGGGGAATGTCTCCCCATGTAATGTGTGAATGACTTACATGGTTTGTATACTCTGAACCCACACTGGATATAAATGTTGGGGGAAGGCTCAGACCCTGGCTATAGCCCCAGCCATGCACAACCCACTTAGCCCAGTGCTGACAGGCAAGCCAAGGATGCAGTGACCTTGAGAGAGCTGGCAGTGGGTAAACAACCTCCAAGTCGAAGCCGATTGGCTCTCATTGGCTGCAGCTCCTCGTGGCTGTTCGTGTGGACGCCTTCTCTCCACCAATCAGCACACCCCACTGACACGTAGACAGAGCCCTTCAGCCTATCAGCACTTGATGTTCGCGTGTTCAGGTCGAAAAGTTATATTAACCCGCTAAGTTCCCCAATAAAGTTTGAAGCATTGACGATATCTCTGTGCGAAGTGTTCAGTGACTTCCGTGTGCCGAAACCCGGAGTCCGTGCGCTGGGGGTAACCCGCGGGGCTCAACGGAAGCCCCCGCTGACGTATAAAGTTAAATTAGAATACACTTTCTTATTAGGTTTTATCAGTTAAAAAATTTCATTGCTTCTTAGCACTACTAAGACTACTAAATAAAGTTCTTTTTCCCCTTTCACACTTTTCAGTTATGTTTGTATTTGACATAATACTGTTACTAAAGCAATGATTCCCTGCTGATGAACAATGTTATGTAGCTTTTCTCTGTCATGCTGATGACTGTCTGATTGGGTGGTTACATAAGTGATGACACTTGCTTGTCAGAATGTTCCAAATGGGAAAGAGCGGGATAACTAGCTTCCAGTCTCCCTCTTTACCAGAGGCTTGATTTTCTTACACTTGATAAGCACAGAGTCTACTTGGACCCCTTTCATTACTTTTGAAGGTTCTTGAAGCTGCAGGGTTTTGCAGATTATCCAGTTGTTATGGGATTTTATAAATGACCATTACTTCCATCATTTCCAGTCACTGAGGACCATCCCAGTGTGCCAAGACAGAAAAGGATCTCTCTTTCAGGATGGTCCTTGGCATTGTCTCTGTTGACCATTTTTGTGACCAGATTTATATTTCAGTGGGCTCTGTTTATGGTTTCCCCCTGTAGTCATTATTGAGTAAAGAATAGTCAGTGCATTGATAAGGTTCTTGATCAGATGATGACCTTACTGAAGCAGGTGCTCTCCCCTTCCATGTGCCCTTACACCAAGCTGTTACTCATCATCTCTGATGTGACACAGTCTAGTGACCTACTCCTGCAGCCACTTTGCTTGGTTACAGGTGCAGGCAGGCAAGGAGCCCAGCTGTCCTTGTCCCAGCTTCAGTCAGAAGCCCCAGGCACCCCTGCACTCACATCCCTGCAGAGCTACAGCTCCTCTGGAGCTCATGCTGGGTCAATGTGTCTGATATGTGGGAGCAGTTCCTCCAGTAGAGTTTGGGGACTATGCTGTGTGGGACATCATCACCAGTGTGAGCACAGGAAGGCACTTCTTTCCCTTCCCTGTTGGTGGATTAATGCATCACTGATACAGTGACAGGGTTCTTAAGCTCCGAGGGTAAGTGATATCACACTCTAAAAAGAGCAGCTCTTTTAGGGTTATCATCCCCTCAAAGCACAGGTAGGCTTCTCCCACTCCCGTCCCGGCGTCAAGCTCCCAAAAGAGGACAACCACTCATGATGAGAGGCAACAAGGAGAAGCAAGTTTATTGGGGGTGCCTGGCCTTATATAGGGAGCGGTGGAACTTTCTGGAACTTGGGAGGAGAAAGAGGAGGAGATAGGGCAGGGTGAAGCATCCCATTGGTCCATATGCAAATTGAGGGGAGGGACATGGAAAGGACCAATGGGAAACAGGGATGCAAACTCAACCATATATGGAAAATGGTGCATTGCACCAAACTGGGGCCAATCAGGAATGGGTTGGCGGGAAAATGCCCTAAGGGTTTGTGGGAAGAACTTGGATAGGAATGACTATGGGAAAAATGCATAGGGTAGACATGTTGACTGCATAACATTTAAACAGGGGAAACATCAATATAGGGTGTAAAGCCATTAGAATCCTTATAGATTTCTCGCAGGGCTTCCATATTCGGGGTGCCGGGGTCTTGGACTTCAGTGTCCTCATCAATCCATCTCTTGTAATATTTCTGCCATTGTATGAACCCCAGGTCTACCCCGACACTCTCCTGTACACCCTTCTGTGTCAGCTGCTGTGCCTGCTGGCTGCCTCCCTGAGCAGTACCCTATGTCTGAGAGTGCCCCTCACCAGTCACACCAGAGCAGATCTGTAACAGCTGATCATGAGGTCAAGAAACAAATACACTGGATTTGGTGCACTGCAGATTACATAAAGATTTCACGCGTGGCCTAGGGACAAATGAGGTTGGTGGAGAGGGTCACTGTGACTAGTGCCCTCAAAGGTGCTAAGATGGACATCAGGGGACTTCTGAAATAAATCCTGGTAACAAGCAGGTAACATGGAAACAAGTAGGTAGAGCTGAGATACAGCCTTTACAGAAGAGGGGTTCTCTCCACACAGGTGATCTGGGCATGCTGAAGGCTATCGATGGTTGCTTACTTTTAGGACTTCCATATTATGTTTTCATTAATTAAAACACATCTGCTCTCTGATGATAAAAAAGTTTACTTACATGCTTACCCAATTCTTTAGATGCAGGAAATATTTGAGATTTTCTTTTTTTTTTGCTTTCCTGCCCGTTCCTTGTTCCCACGTAAGTAACAATATGTAGATTCCATAAAGCAAAATTCTGAGAAAATCTTAAAGCATTTTCCTGTTGTAGAGAAAACTGAGACACATAAGAAAGAGAGGTGTCTATGCACTGCATTTTTAAGAGATAACGCAGAGTTCTGTAAGGAAACCATGTCAAAATTCAAAACTAGCAACTAGAGTGCAAAATCACTAATTGTAACAAGTAGGCATTTGTCTGAATGGTTGGGAAATACACTCCATTATTAGTAGGAGACAGGAGTGTCTTACAGGAAATAGAAAAATCTTTAAATGATCCCAAAGTTTTTTTCTCCTGTGATAAATACACTACCCTGAAAATAGTCACAACATATTTTTAGACCTTACCTATATTGTATCTCAAAATTAGTGAGGAACACATTTGAAGTATAAAAACTGCATATTCTGGTTTGAAATACTGCATTTTGCTAAATATTCATTCTTATTGCACCTAGTCTAATATTCTAGCATGGATGTTTTGCTTGTGCAGAGTCCTAATAATAATAATAATAATAATAATAATAATAATAATAATAATAATAATAATAATAATAATAATAATGTTATTTTATATAATATTCCTTTGAAGAGATTACTTATTCCTGTGAAATCAAGAAGACAGCTTTAGTGGATAGTAGATAGTAGATTCTGATTATTCAATTCTTAAATATTGATTTCAATATAGGGTGAGATGTTAATGGTTTTCAGTTTTAATTAATTTGCTTAAAATATGCTTTTAAGAATTTTTAATTATTTTTAATTGTTTTATGTGCTCAATTTAATTTTCAAAATTGGCCCTCAGTAAGCAAAACTACATAAATACCAGAACTATTGACATAAAATGCAATAAACAAGTATTTGTGTTAGAAATTGGATTTTAATTTTATTTGATCCTACCAGCCAAAGCAGTCAGTTACTATTCATAATTAACTGTATGCTCAGAATGCAAACTAGAAATTTCATAGATACAATTTTCCAGTTATGTAAAAAATAAATAGACTGAAATATTTTAAAGGAAACAATTTTAAATAAAAACAAAGGAAAAAAAGGTCAAATTTCTTTCATTTAAATAGTTTGTTATATGGTGTCATCCTGATACTGTGAGAAATCTGATTTTGCCCCTCACTAGGCTGTATTTCGCATATGTAGAAAATAGTGTCAACAAGACAATACACAACATCTGCAGGAGGAATTGGGACAAAATACAGTTATAGTTGTTCTGTAGCTTCCTTGCCCTTTTTTTGTTTTTTGACAAGTCCATGATTAAAACTTTCTACAGTTAAAATGGAAAATGATTTTGCAATTTTGGGCTAAGGTGCTATATCAGGTTAAATATGAGTAAAATAACTTAATACTGACCAATATAATTTTAATATCTATAGATCTCATTAACCACAAAAACATAAGCCTATTTAGTTCATTCACTTTTATGTGTCACTATGCATACGATGACCACCACCTTTCCTGAATATGAATGGGTTAATTTTCTTACTCTTGGTCTGCACATGTCCATATATCACCAAATAAACGATGTGTTTTATTTCTTCCTCTTCTAATGGGGGAGTTTATAGACATATTGTAGTATGGGCTGTAATATGCTTGCATGGTGAAAAAAAAAGAAAAATAAATTTGTTTAACTTTTTGTTTAATAAGAACAGTGTTATATTGTTTTAGACACATTTTTAAATCTTATAATGATTCTGACATTTTTGATTCTTCAAGGGCCCTTTAACAAACAGGGTGGTTAATTCCCAGGGGTTTTTATTGTTTTTTTCTTTAGTGACATAGTTTCTAAATTGCAGATAATAGAAAACATCTGCAGAGCTCTATTTGTAGAGCCAACAGGATGCAAGTAGATTGTGGAGTGCTAATAGCTGTGATAAAAACCAGACTCTATATTAAAGAAAATCAACCTCTTGGGCTGGTAACTATTATGATTTCCTGTATTGAATCTCCCTGTATAATTCTCACTTAAAAAGGGTTATCCTCTTTTGAAAGAAAGTCACTGCAGTATGTTATGCAAAGCTTAAACCACGTCACATTCACCGTGTTACTCTCAGGACAACTTTCCATAGCTGCAGATGGGCAGGAGGGCCAACAGCTGAAGCCTCTAAGACTGTGAAACACCAAGGAGAGACCATCAGGCAGCTGCAAAGGCTGGCGGCCCCACAGTCTGTCAGGGCAGTGGGGGGCTCTTCATCAGGATCTGTCAGGGCAGGGCATGTCACCCAGTGCCTGTCCCATTGCCCCACCAGGAACAGCCAGGGACACTGGGGCAGAGCCAGCCCTGGGCACTGGGCATGGCCCATGGCCCATGGGTGGGCTGAGCAGGGCTGTGGGAGCTGGAGAGCAGCCCTGCTGCAGCAAGTGGAGTGGTTGTGTTTGAACAGAAGGATATGGCAGAACCATAGAGATCATTCTTTGTATTTGAAACATCAAAGCAAACATAACAGTGCTGTCAATTTTCTTTTAGAGACAGACCTTTTCTGTCACTAGACATCCAGTGCTTCACTGTGATGACCTTTGCTCTGTCCTAGCTTTGTCATCTGTTGTCCTGAGGTTAGAGGCTTAGAATCACAGTTAATGTTTTTCCACAGTTCAAAAAGTAAGATTTGTTTTTCTTTGCTGTAGTCTGAAAGTATTAAATTATCTGTCCTTTTGGGGGGTTGAGGCACAGTTACATATGCAAAAAATCAACATTTTCCAGATAAGAGTTTCAATATCAGCTAGAGAAACAGCTTCCAACCTCATGTGGCTGACAGAAGTATAATTACAGAAGAATTTTTTAAATGCTGTCTCAAAAGGACATACTTATCAGTAAAACACCTGCGCAAGGTACAGCATTAGACAGACCATATACAAGAATAAAATATTACTGTTTTGCATAACTGGTAGTGCACTAAAATGACACACAGCTGGACGCCAGGCTGAGGCCCCCAAGAAAAACTTTGTCAGCCGATTTTTTTACAGCCTGTATAGAAAACAGCCATATTGCCAGATGTTTTGTTGAGGTTAGATCTGTGATATTCCCTCTGGAATGATGGCCAGCATCTTTGTAATGAACAGCTTAGCTTATGCCTTAGCTTTCCAGCATCCCACTGATTTTCACAGAACTCTCTGTCCTCCTTTCAGGCTTTGAAGCTGCAAAGGAAAGTAATGTTTTGTTGGCTTGTGAACCGGTCTGTCAACATCTTGGGACTAAATTACAGCATGCTTACTACAGTTTGCTTGGATTGGCAGAAACTAGTTGTACACATGTCAGCATCCTATGATTATTATTAGCAGCAGAAAGAAACTGGAAGAGCTAACATAACGTGGGACTAAATGAGATAGCTGGTAAAATATTTTTGAGGGTTGCTGTTATCCTGTTCTGATTATTCCATTCATGTGAGAAATTATTCTGCTTTTATTGACCTGAAAACATTATATTCTGGCAGGCAATCGTACAATCTTGATTGAATTTCAAGAAAAAATACCCTCCCAGCATTTTTGCTTACAGTTTTTCAAATCTATTTGCTTGTTCTGGCACTCTCTTTTTTTCCCTAAGAACTGAATTTCTACACATTTCTTTAAAGATTCTAATCTGACAGCATCTAGGAGTCTGAATTCCCTGTCATCTGTCATTTACTTCCTGTGTGATATACATTATATGCATTTATTTCATCTGCAAAGGGACAAAAAATATTATCATAAGGTTGTTGCGGGATCTAATATTTGTAAAGCATGGTCTAATCCATTCCATTGAGAAGTTTCATGAGAGAAAATTTATGCTGTTCAGAATGTTAGCCATGAAAAATATGAACATATAAACCAAACATCTAATTAAAAATCTCACTGTGGGAAGATTTACTTTGGCTTTCAGTTAAATAAGTCTGTATTATATACAATCTATAGATATTCCATGCATTGGATCAATATCAATATCAAAAGAAAGTATTAAAGAGTACTTACAAAGGGTATGTGAGAGTAGTTGACATATTATATGAAAAAACGTTTTTGCAATTCTGTCATTCCTTTATCCCAGATATTACATTTCCCCTGATATCATTGGATCTAAAGTACCGTTTACCCTTTTTGTTTGTTTTTGTTTTGTTTTGTTTTGTAGTAAGGTCTATCTTTTAAAGTATACTTTTGTCATTAAACCTCACAACACAATATGGATGAATTTGAAAATGTGAGAGATGGGTGTCCCAAGTAAAGTTTGTAGTAGCATTTAAAGGATAGATTGTAATAGCCTGCTGTGCCAGAGGCTTTATGAGAAGTCACAGTCCCTGTGTTTTTCAATCTTCCAAGACTTTCAAGTTTTTCAAGAAACTGTGCTAACATTAATTTGTAAGACTTTAGATATCCTGAGAATCTTGTTTCCCGCTACCTGCAGCAATTTTTTTAACAGGATTTCATCAGAATGGTTTGTATCACTCCGTGCTGATTTAGATATACTTTCATTAGTAGCTTACATTCAGAACATGGGTGCCAGTAACTGAAAATTAGTTTCTATATGGATTCTTCTACAGTGTTTCTAGGTGAATATGTGGTTTCTAAAAATTTCAGTGTTCTAGGGCTAGCATGTCTTAGTTTGCTTTATTTTAATGGAAGACCCGCATGGAATCCAAATAGATAGAAATATATTTCAGCAAAATGCTTATTCACTGAAAATGCAAACCAGCAGCAAAATTGTTGATGCAAAAGTTTTATCTTCAGTTAATATTTCATCAGTTCAGAGGAAAGAGGGCTTAAATTCTAAAGATAGTACTACTTTGAAAATTGATAAAGTGTCTTTAATTTTTTAGTCACTAACTTAGAATTTTGTGATGACTACGTAAAGAAATTAACTTCTCTCATGTTATCCTTTCTAAATTTCATCTCTATAATTTTAAAACTGATGGTTAGAAATTTCTGGATAATAATTTCTTTTTAGTCTAATTTCTCATAGGACAGGAAATGTTTAATTAGCTGTACAATGGACACAGCATCCTTTCTTAGGCACTGTAAAACATTCTCTTTCATCACTTCAGTTGGGCAGCTTTCCCCATGAGACTCTAGCAAGATATATCTGAGGGATATGAAGGGGTTTTTTGTCCAAGAATACATGTGTCAACTGGCTAGAAGTAGTAAGTGCTCAGGTTAGGTGTTTGCAACCCCTTTAAAAACAGCTCAGGCCTCTTGGGCCAGACAAGGTGTCACTTGGGGAGGGGCAAGACACCTCAATTTGACCTGTCACGTTGCTGCTGCTGGGTTGTCTTCCAGTTCCCTAGAGCTGGCAGGAGGGAAAGGCCTTCCTTTCTAGTCAGTACTTTTGAGTCCTGGAGCTATTAGCTGTTACTGCTTTAACAGTTGCACTTCCATCTGTTTTCACTTTCCATTTCTTGTCTAATTTTAGTTTGCCTGCTTTCTCACACCTCGACAAGAATTTTCTCAGTGAGCCAGAGCCAAGGTCAGGCAGAGGGGCTGTACAAACCAGGGACAGCTGAACCCCACAGCAGAGGGTCATCAAGCTACTAATGAGAAAAGTTACTGTGAGAAAAGTACTGGTGTAGAAGCCAAGAAGGCAGTGAAACAAAAAAATCAAAGTCAGAGTATGGAAAAAAGGGTAAAAGAACATAGTATAAATTTTTAAGACACTGGATTCATTATACAAGGATGATCTATTCAAAGTCTAGTTTTGAATTTCATGTCCCTGAATGCAAGGTTGAAGTCATGGCCAAGTATAAAGGTACAATGATTAAAGGTAACTGTCAAAGGTAACAAAGGCCAAGTATATATTTTTGCAACCCTGTATACAATTAATTTGATTTCTGTAAAACAATTTTGGTTTATATTGATTTGATTTAAAATATCCAATATTGACTGAATTGGAAAAAAAGACATAATTAGGTGCCTGTCCCTGCCCACATCCCAGCCCCTCTGGTGCCCTGACACCGTGCACAAAACTGTATTCAGAAAACATTAGCAGTAAAAGACCCATGCAAAAAACTTCATCAAGGTGTCCAAAAGAAATACTACAGTTTTGTAATGAATATATCAGAATCAATTCAAAAAGCAGCTGAAATTTAGCCATGATGGAGGTAATGCACGCTGGCTTTAGTACTGTAGCATTGAGGCTGAGAACATTATTTGGTGTTTTTATGGTTCTGCCGCTGAGGTTCTTGTAAGTATGATAAAGTCAAATGACTTTCCACCTAATTTATCTATGGGAAGATGAGAATAATGATGCTTTTGCTTTTGTTGAAATCTGCTTTCTAGAGATTTGGTGACTTTTTTTCTGAAGTCTGTGGATAAAGAACTAAGATTTATTATTTCATACACATGCATGATACATCTAAGCCAAAGTCTGCAGAAACAGTTTCTGTAACTATTGTACTTTGCAATACATGTGTTGATTTTTTATTTAAATACTTCAATATTGTCCCAGTCTCATGGCAGGTTCAGGATGGGTGGAATTCATTGAATAACTTTATTCATCTTGACAGTTCAATGTCTCCTCACAGTATTCATTTCTGGAAAAAACTAGGCAAGATTTCTGGCTTATTCATTATATGCTATTTGACTTCTAAGCTTATTTTGACAGTACAAATACTTTATATAATCAGACAGTAATGCTGAGTTTGGATACTATAGCCTGACTCACAGTGCATAAAGTACATTGTATTCCATAGAACAGAAAAACATTGTTCCTAATTTTTAAGTCTTGTAAATATCATTATGACTAAATCATTTAGCAGATCACTTAACTGCTTATCAAAATTTCCTCAATATCCTTCATTTGAAACAGATTATTCTTAAGCCCAAGTGCCTGTACCATTGTCTCAGCTTCACTAGTCAGCTTCAGTCAGGGCTCTCTTAACTAAGCCATAAAAATCTTTAAGGTAAGTGATACAGGAGCTGATTTAGCCTTTCCCCATGCAGGAGTCAAGTTGAAACATAGAATATTTGTAACTACCTGGAAATATCAATGAACCTCACTCCCAGAATGTAGCTATATAATTAAGCAACAAACATCTGAAAACACTAATACATTTATGTCCAATCTGCAAAAGGTGTCAGAACAGATGTTTCTTATATGATTGGAAATGACAGCACATGTGTTGATTTCTCCCAGAGCATTTTTGCTGCTGAGTCAGTTTTTTTGAAAAGTAAAAAATGTTCCATTTAAAGCTTTTTTCCCATTTGTACTTTGCCATGGTGACAAGAGGCACGCTTTTAGTGTAACTATATCCACAACTTCTTTGTCAGAATCTGAATGTCTAGTTTCATACCTTATTAGACTTACAAAAAATTATGTCTGGCGCACAATTATTGCTCTAGGTGCATGTATTTCCTAGAGAATGTTTTCTTACTATTGGAACAACAGAAAATAAAGTTAAATAGATAGGAAAATAGTTATTTTAAATATTATATGAACTTTAATATAAATACAAAAATATACTAAAAAATTCTAGTTGTTTCCACAACTTAATGCAGTTCAGTTTTGCAAGGTAGCAATTTATTTGTATCATAGTCAATACAGTAGATTTAACTGAAGGAAAGATTGTCTTGATTTCAGCACTATTTCATATAGATAACATAAATACTGTTTAAACTGCTTTAATAGCTTTTAACTTTAGTTATAGTCTACTTCAAGAAATACATACAAAAGCCTGATTATGTATTATTATCCTGTTTAATATTAGGTAACATATTCTCTTTCTTAGTTGTATTCTGTTGGCTTTTACAAACTTTGATTTGTTTCCTATGTTAATATAGCAACTGACACACACTATATATATTAAAAAAATTATAAATTATGTAAATGCATAAATATTGAGTAAGAAAGTACTTGCACGGGTAGTTAATATTTTGTGATGGTTATTTTTATACTGTTGAAAAAACAAATTAATCTTTTTCCGGTAAGCTGTTTGAAGATATCTCTCTCAAAGATCTTGCTTCTTTTGTGTATTTAGATGATCATAACATCTAGCAAGGCTTTGATGAAAATGAACAGGATATCTAATTAGGCTATCTATTCAAAATGCAAAATTGTTCTATGTCTTTAAACATTAAAAATATCATACTTAGGTAAAGTAGGAAAAAGGTATCACCACATCTTTGTTCTGTATATTATCCACTTTCCTTAAATGAGGAGGAGCACATTAAGATGACAGACTATATCAGTTCTACTTTTCAAGTTGCAGCTGTTGGCACTGGTTGATGGTAATTCTTTTAGAGCATAAAAGAGCAGCATAATAATAATAATATTTTCATAATATTTTGTCTTTTTAGCCTCCATTAAAAGTTTAATGATCCTGTCTATGTTCTTTCTGACTTATATCTAGTCTTCCTCTGGCACAGAAAATATATCTATTTTAGTCAAACATAGCTCTGATGAAATACTAGATGCTAGTAAACTGTGCTAGTACAAATTAACTGCGTGCTCACGCCTTTATGAAAAAAACATGGAACAAACTTCTGAAGAGGAGATTTTGTCATGTATCTCCTTAGTTTCATCTAAACATATTGCACAAGTCAGAGAGAACTAAGGGGAGGCATTAAATGACAGAGAGAGGATTGGAAGGAAATTAATTTTCTATCCTTGTGGAGAAATCTAGAGCTCTAGTGCAAGACACTCAGACTAGGAACCTTTGGCATTTCAACTTTCCCTTCTAGAAAGGATCCACAATTGGCTGAGTCTCCTCACAGCTGCCCGGGAAGACACACAGCAGGAAATGCAGTAAAAGGTAATACCAGTGCAGGTGTTCTCACTCAGCATGAAAATCAGACATCCACAGACATCTGCTGAAAATTGGTTTTCCAGTTTTTTCTATCCTACTTGCTGATTAAATCTTGTTGAGCCATTTCTACATATTGCTCAGAATTTCAAGTTTTGGAAGATAATACTCTTTTAGATCAGACAAACTTAGAATTTATAAGGCTGGAAAAAACCTCTAAGATCATTAAGTGCAAGCATTAACCTGGCACCACCATGTTCATCACTAAACCGTATCCCCAAATGCCCCATAGAATCATAACAATATCCTGAACTGGAAGGAACCTGCATGAATTATTGACACATTGACATATCCTCACACTTTTTGAACACGTCCAGGGATTCCACCACTCCACAGGCAGCTTCTTCCAGTGCCTGAACACCCTCTCATTGAAGAAACTTTTCTTAATACCCAATCTAAACCTCCTCTGGTGCAACCTGAGGCCATTTACTCTGGTCCTGTCACTTGTTTTCTGGGAGAAGAAACCAACCTCCAGCTGTCTACAGCCTCCTCTCAGGTCATTGCAGAGGCTAATAAGGTCTCCCCTGAGCCTGCTTTTCTCCAGGCTAAACAAACTCATCTCCTTCACCCATTTTTCATTTGACTTACTCTCTAGACCCTTCACCAGCTTCACTGCCTTTCTTTGTTTTAATTATATGTGATGTTAAAACTGGAAAAATTAATTACTAAAGACAATAATAATTAATAAAAATTTAATTTAGATTTCTAAAGAAGAATTCATTATTTATTAGCCAGGTGTCAGATCTTGCTGCACATAAAGAACAGTTTAAAGCAAAAAGCAGGTGGTTGATTTTAAATGACTCCATGTCATGTGTCTCCCCTTAGAATTTAGCTTTTGCTAAAGCCAATAAGGAAGAAAACACTCATGCCAAAGAGAAGTGATTTTGTTATTTCCTGAGTGTTTTATTGAGTTTGAAAACCTGTTAGTATCAGGCTTTTGAATCTTTTGAATCTTTTGGATTCATTTGTATTATCTCTGCCTTATATGCTTGTATATTCTCCTTTTATTTATATACACAGTTTCAGGAATGGTAATCAGCTGGTAGTAGGTTTCATCTCCTATTTCAGTGAATAGAAGCTTGCCATCTAATTTATACCTTTATATAAATTAAAATGCTTTGTAGCCAAACTATAAAATTAATTTTAACAAAAATTTGTCCTCAGTCATATGCATGAGTGTGTCTGGGTGGTGGGGAGGGTTCTACATTGGAGAGATATTTAGTTACAAAATACATAGCAGAACACTGCACTTATTTCTGAATAAAGACAAGTCTGAAGCCACACATAAGTTAAACTAGCAACTTAACTTCTTCAGGCCAATCTCAATGGTTCTAATCTGTCACAGATATAGAAAAACTGCGTAGAAAATATGTGCATAGAGGAAAAAATGGGAAAATAAATGGTTTATCTGTCTTTTAAATCTGTTCTTTTAGTTATGGGACTGTTGAAAACTAGATCATTCATGTTCAGGGTTGTCAACAGATAAACTTAGCTGAGGGGAAACTTTTACCACTTACGTTTATCAGCAGTAATTCTTGTTGCTGTATGAGTAAAAGCAAATACTGACACATTTACCAGAAAACAGTATGGTTTCTTTCTCTAAAGAAAAAGGTTATTATATCTAGTGTTCTAAAAGGTTTTCTGAACACCACATACATAGACAAAATTAACACATACTTAGAAAGTTTCTTGGTTTGTTTATTTGAAAAGTCAAAACACAATTTCCATCTCATTTGGTTCTGTCATCCCTTCACAATAAATTTCAATTTGTCTGCTTTAGCTTAAAAAGATAAACAATTTCATAGTTTTGACTTGTAATCAATAAGGCATTCCTATTGTCAGTAAATCTTTTTATTGGAGTAAATGAAATTGTTACGATCCATCACATAATATATCAAAACATCAGAAAAGGATATTTTTTTTGTTCTAAAACTGCTTGTATTTTCCTTTCTTACCATCTTTCTGTCTTTAATTGATCTCTTGGAGGCTGGGCCAAGAGAAGAAAACAAGCAATTGAGCAGGAAGGTGCAACAGAAGACGTATATTGAATATTTTTAGTCTTCAGAGACATATCACCAGCATTTTTTATACAGATTGTTTGATCTTTGTAGATAAACTCTCTATATACATAGATATGATTACAAATATACTTTAATATTTCCATAAGAGTTTTATAGTTAATTTTAATTAATAACATTTTTCAAGTCCGTATTACCTGGAAAATTTCAACGATAATTTCAAATTCTAACACAAGATGAATTAATATTTGGTGAAGACAATCAGTCACAATGATGTTGGCCCTAGCCAAACTCTGACAAGTGAAAATCCAATCACCTGTTCAGGTATAAACATGCCCTTAACTCTTAGTCCCTCTTTGTAAAGTAGTGGTACTCAAGATGCTAAGAGATTCAAAGCTTATGCTTGTGATAGACTGATGATAGGCATCACTCAACCAAAAAAAAGAAAAAAATTAAATGTATCTATACTCTAAGTATGCCTGAGTTACTATATTAGTTTATAGAGGGCTTCTATTTCTAATTTAGTATTTAAATTTGCCCACATACTTCTTGTCTTTGCAAACTCATATTTTTAAGCATGTTTTTCATTTACAACACAGTATTTAGTGTTAATGAAAGCTGATTCTTCAAAGCTAAATTATTGGGAGTGGAGAACAGAGCTCCTTTTGTGTTAGAAAATGTCTCTCTCAATTCTAACTGTTTTTCTTTAGGCAAGCAATGAAGTGGAGATTTAGCAGAACAAGAAACTGAAAATCTCACCAATAGTTTTCCCTTCTGTGCACACAATTTTCATATATCATTCTCAACTTGATTTAATTATTTCAAATACTAGAATGAGGGATTAAGTTACCAATATTTTATAGTTTTAAATGATCCTTGTAGCTTCTCACATTATAAGTCTGAACTGCATTAATCAATGGAGTTTACACAGAATGTTTTTTATTCTGTTTCTCATTTGCTTTCCTGCCCTTTGCTTCTTGTTCAAAAGAAATGCTAGCCATCAACTTAGGTCAAGTTAAACAGTACAGAATGTACTGGCTTATCTATGACAGGATCTTGGATACTGGAAAGTGCATCCTTTCATTTCTGCTGCTCATTCCTGCTTAAGTATGATGGAAAGCCACTAAGAATAGAATGAGAGAATTAGATTAAGCAGAAAACACTAGAGAGGGGATAATCTGAAGCAGTACAAGATTATACTGAGCAGTTTGCTATAGTAAAATGTGAAGTTACAAATAATGAAGATACATAACTCCATGACAAAACTGGCATGCAGATGATAAGCAGTGTCGTATCCCATTTCAATAAAAAAATTGTACAACAATATGGCCAAACTTCTAGTCACATTAACATGGCAAACAAGCTTAAACTGGAATCAGGTTTTCCATTGGTATTTTCCCATTGAACATAACTATTCAAAATAAAATTCAGACAACTCTTAATAATTAATATCTTAATATTTGCTTTGAAAGGGATATACTTTTCAGGATAACCCACAGCAGTCACTTGCATTATATGTTAACTTCAGAGCTCTCAAGGTTACAGTTAGAATGGCTTGGCTCCTCATTACTGACGGATTATGTGGGAAACTCTGAAATGTTAGTAGATATGGCTTTAGACTGTTTGAAAAGAGCCAGAAATATTGTCCATAGTACTTTTAGGAAATGGGTATTTTAGATTATAAAAAACTGTTGGTATTTTTAGATTAATGTCAGCTCTAATTTTCAACCTCTTGTAGTATATGAACTGGTGTAGTACTTGGAGGCTATTTGTAACATGCAAGTACATCCATGAATACTGTTCTTTCTGTCTTGACTGAAAGTGATTTGCACCATAACTTTAATTCAAGACATTTGCCTGACACTCTGCCCAGACCAGTTTCGTTTGTCTGTTCCTTTAATACTTTTCAGTAATATTGTTGGAAGAAGTGTGTATCTCTAACAAGTTTGCAAAAAGTTTGCAAAGCAAACCAACCAAAATTATGCTATTCCTATCCAAAACAAACAACGTCCCCCAAACCAGGCCCATGCTTGACTTTCTATATACAAATGTGTTCTGGGTTCCAGTGCTCATTTAATCCAGGGTAAGGACAACAGATCTAATCAAAGTAATCACAGGAGTGTGGAGCAAGATATTAAATACATTCTTGCTTTTTAAGGCCTCTTTAAGTGCTGTTTTAAGGTACTAACTTTCAATATCTATATGCTGCTGATGTTCATCTTAGTTTGGGACTACAGGAAAAAAATCAAGAACACATCTTTCTTCAGATAATATTTATAATCTGATGACTCAAAGACCTAATTATGATAGCTTCTTTTCTGAAATAGATACAGATGATGTCCAGATGTTCAAACCTAAATGAAAGCATTCTTTTTATTAATAACATAGGAGCTTCCATCTTGCCAAATTTTGTCACTTAAATTGCTGAAGATACAGTTTTTTCATTATTAAGAATGGCAGCCTTACAGGCAGAGATAGTGTTGCATGTAAAAACCGAATAAATCATTGCTTTTTAGCTCAGTAACTGTTTTTATAGAGATTAAAGTTTTTGTGGCGGTCACTGTTGCTGTTTGAATGTTGAGTACAGGCAGAAATGCTATTAGAGTAAAAGAAATTACTAGTTTTAGATGAGAAAGAAAAAGTATGGATGTGAAAAATTGGAAGTAATTGGTTTTTTCAGAATGGAATAGGCAGTGTTTATAGTACAATTTTAGACATCTTCCCTGATGTAGGTGTGGTCTGAAGAAACACTTGTCACATTGCTGTTATGGTCCCCTATATAGAACAGGGATATTCTTGTGGAAGACACTGTTATTCTTGGGATATGAGGTGAAGGCAGGGGGGAAAAAAGGTTGGGTTTAACAATGTAATTAATAATAGCAGCCACATTCTAAATATACAAAGTAGTGTCTGATCCCTCAGTCTTTCCAAGGTGATGTTGGAAGATATAGTTCCAACAAGATACTTTTTATACACTTCCTTGCAATATTTGTCAATCTCTGAAAAATACCCATTTATTTTAGGGTTGATATCTGAGGAGGCAAAACTGAGAAATCTGAGCATATGAAAGATTTATCAAGAAATATATTTTCCCTAGAACTGTAAAGCTTCATAATTATTTTTGTGTGGGACCTTTCTCATTTTTCAACAAAAATATATGTAGAAATTACTTATTTACTTTTATAGGAATGTGCTGATTGATACTGATTCATTCAAATTCAGATTTTTGTGTTTAAAGGTGATGAAGTGAAGAACAATGCCAAGTCTGTATCTTCTTTGCATCCACATAAGCAAGTCTTTGTAATGACTGCATTCCGGGACAAATCAAAACATCACTGTAGCATCACACCTATGCACAGTTAATGAAAGGCCTGGCAGTGTGGCCTCTCCATCCATTCAGTTTACAATGAAAAGCACAAATAACCGAATAACCGTATGTTTTTGACTCAATCCCTTTTAGCTTTTCATACTGAAATAATGCACTGGAAACAATCTTTTCCATCATTTAAAAAAAAAAAAAAGGCAGCTTCATTTATTCTTAATTTAATTTAAATTTCCTTTAGATCATGTTGCTGCTATTTCAACATTATATTACTTCAACATCAAGCTATAGTCATAAATATAAATTATGAAGTTATACTAGTATCTTTTCCCATCAGATGTACCAGAAATTTGTAATTACATTTTTATTGAGCCTTTACTTGGGAACTATGTTGCTGAGTTATTTAGAAATTATGGAAAAGGGAAACATTTATGTAGGCATTCAGTAGAAAGTAATATATATGTCACAAAAAAAGATCAATTGTTCTTACCATTTTCAGGTGTTACATGTTAATTTTCACTGAAGAGTGTTATGAACAACGTGAAGTGAAGCTTATGTTTGCAGAGAATCTTTAAGCATGTAAGTATTTTTATCACAGCTTTGCTTACCACATATTTGCTACCACAATAGGAGCTGAAAGTATTAATAGCCCAACACCAGCCAAAAGTAATATGTAGTTTTTTTCCTTTTTCTCTTATAAGCAGAAAAGTTAAATCAGCAGCATGGATCTGTACAAGATAAATTGTCTACATTAATCTGCTATCACTGCTTGCACTTGTGAATCAGTTTAACTTGCACAAGTCAGAACTGAAAACTAACAAGCTGAGCAAACTATTACCTCTGGATAAGCTTCTTCTTGTTGTGCTTTATCACGATGCTAGATTAAAAGTAAGATTTTTTTTTTTGAAACATTGCTGTTTGATGCTGCTTTTAAGTTTTATGATATGTTTTAAAATTACTTCAGTAGGAATGAGGTGCTATAAGTGGTTTTGTTCATGATATCCTGTTATACCTGTGTGTAACCTATTGTGATGGATTGACCCTGACTGGACATCAGGTGCCCGCCAAAGCCAGTTTCACTCCCTTATTCAGCTGGATAGGGGAGAGAAAATACAATGAAAGACTCATAAATTGAGATAAGGACAGGAAGAGATCTCCCAGCAATTACCATAAGAGAGACTCAACTTGGGGAAATTATTTTAATTTCTTTACAACCAAATAAGAGTATGGTAATGAGAAACGAAACTAAATTTTAAAAACACTTTCTCCCCACCCCTTCTTTCTTCTCAGGAATAATTTATTTCTGAATTCTTTACCTCCTTCCCCCAAGCAGTGCAAGGGGACAGGAAATGGAGGCTGCAGTCAGCTCATCACATGTTAAATCTGCTGCTCCTCTCTCCTCAGAAGGACTCCTCACATTCTCCCCATGCTCCAACATGTGCTCCCTCCCATGGGAGAAAGACCTTCATGAACTTCTCCAATGTGAGTCCTTCCCATTGGCAAGAGGTCTTGATGAATTGCTCCAACGTGGGTCCTTTCGACAGGACGCAGTCCTTCAGGGTCAGACTGCTGAAGTGTGGGTCACAAATCCTGCCAGCAAACCTGCTGCACTGTGGGCTCCTCTCTCCGTGGGACCAAAGTCCTGCCAGGACCCTGCTCCAGTGTGGGCTTCCCACTGAGTCACAGCCTCCCTCAGGCATCCACCTGCTTCAGCATTGGGTCCTCTGTGGACTTAAGGTGGATATCTGGTCCATCATGGACCTTCATGGGCTGCAAGTGGAAAGCCTGCCTAACCCTGGTCTGCATCATAGACTGTAGGGGAATCTCTGCTACAGTGAATGGAGCACATCCTGCCCCTCCTTCTAATGACCCTGGTGCCTGCAGTGCA
>VWZD01004586.1:76187-105877 GCA_013396695.1 Sakesphorus luctuosus | reverse complement strand
AAAAAGATCAATTGTTCTTACCATTTTCAGGTGTTACATGTTAATTTTCACTGAAGAGTATTATGGACAACATGAAGTGAAGCTTATATTTGCAGAGAATCTTTAAGCATGTAAGTAATTTTATCACAGCTTTGCTTGCCACATATTTGCTACCACAATAGGAGCTGAAAGTATTAATAGCCCAACACCAGCCAAAAGTAATATGTAGTTTTTTTCCTTTTTCTCTTATAAGCAGAAAAGTTAAATCAGCAGCATGGATCTGTACAAGATAAATTGTCTACATTAATCTGCTATCACTGCTTGCACTTGTGAATCAGTTTAACTTGCACCAGTCAGAACTGAAAGCTAACAAGCTGAGCAAAGTATTACCTCTGGATAAGCTTCTTCTTGTTGTGCTTTATCACGATGCTAGATTAAAAGTAAGATTTTTTTTTTTGAAACATTGCTGTTTGATGCTGCTTTTAAGTTTTATGATATGTTTTAAAATTACTTCAGTAGGAATGAGGTGCTATAAGTGGTTTTGTTCATGATATCCTGTTATACCTGTGTGTAACCTATTGTGGTGGATTGACCCTGACTGGACATCAGGTGCCCACCAAAGCCAGTTTCACTCCCTTATTCAGCTGGATAGGGGAGAGAAAATACAATGAAAGACTCATGAATTGAGATAAGGACAGGAAGAGATCTCCCAGCAATTACCATAAGAGAGACTCAACTTGGGGAAATTATTTTAATTTCTTTACAACCAAATAAGAGTATGGTAATGAGAAACGAAACTAAATTTTAAAAACACTTTCTCCCCACCCCTTCTTTCTTCTCAGGAATAATTTATTTCTGAATTCTTTACCTCCTTCCCCCAAGCAGTGCAAGGGGACAGGAAATGGAGGCTGCAGTCAGCTCATCACATGTTAAATCTGCTGCTCCTCTCTCCTCAGAAGGACTCCTCACATTCTCCCCATGCTCCAACATGTGCTCCCTCCCATGGGAGAAAGACCTTCATGAACTTCTCCAATGTGAGTCCTTCCCATTGGCAAGAGGTCTTGATGAATTGCTCCAACGTGGGTCCTTTCGACAGGACGCAGTCCTTCAGGGTCAGACTGCTGAAGTGTGGGTCACAAATCCTGCCAGCAAACCTGCTGCACTGTGGGCTCCTCTCTCCGTGGGACCAAAGTCCTGCCAGGACCCTGCTCCAGTGTGGGCTTCCCACTGAGTCACAGCCTCCCTCAGGCATCCACCTGCTTCAGCATTGGGTCCTCTGTGGACTTAAGGTGGATATCTGGTCCATCATGGACCTTCATGGGCTGCAAGTGGAAAGCCTGCCTAACCCTGGTCTGCATCATAGACTGTAGGGGAATCTCTGCTACAGTGAATGGAGCACATCCTGCCCCTCCTTCTAATGACCCTGGTGCCTGCAGTGCAATTTTTCTCACATATTCTCACTCCTCTCTACAGGTGTGCAATTGCTGTTGTGCAGGGTGTGATTTTTTTCCCCCTTAACTACATTATCCCTGAGGGGCTACCACCATCACAGATGGGCCAGGCCTTGGCCAGCATTGGGTCCATCTTGGAGCTGGCTGGCATTGTCTCTGTCCTACACGGGTGAAGTTTCTGTCAGCTTCTCACAGAAGCCATCCCTGTAGCCTTCCCACTATCTAAAGCTTGTGAAAGCAAAGCTTTGCTATGATTTCTTGTTTAGTATGTGCTAGAACTTAGAAGCAAATGGGAGAAAAATATTATCTCTTTTTGCATTTCTAATTTTAGAGAGAGATTCTAGAAAATAATTAGCCTGCATCATTTACCCAGTCTGTGTATCAAACAGAACTGCAATATGTTGCCCTATGCTAAGTCTATGCATGAGATTTGAGGGTGTCTCAATTTTGGTCATTTTGTTTGACTGTTTTATCCTTTCTGTAACTAATTATATCTTCACAGGTTTGCTTTTTTGTTAGCTAAATTTGGGCTTCACTAATGCTTCTGGAGAGATGAGATCAAAATTATATGGGTTTTTTTGCCCCTATTTCCTTCTACTTTGCCCCTTGAAGGTACCTTCTGTGCCAAATTGTCTTCTATGTGTTTTCATCATCTAAGAAAGCATGTCTAGGTTGAAGTACAGTAAAGTATGACCTTGTATCCTTGTACTTCCAAACGCATTGTATAAAATTCTGTGGAACAATATGAAATAGTAAAATTAATAGTTAGTTTTATCAACAGAGAACTGGTAAATTATGTGTTTTTTGAGAACACTTAAGGAAGCCCAATTTCAAAAGGTTACAATTTTAGTGCTTCATACCCCTCTCAATTTTCCCATTTCTTTAATAGGAATGTTCTGATTTATTGTCATTTGTACTTGAAGTGTTTTATTGTTTTTGGCTTTAATGGTAATGTAATTTAATATATTGTATCTGTTAAGGAAATTGCATCAATACAGTAAATATGTTTTGAAAAAGACTTGCTCTAACTTTTTCCTCTGAGACAAATTATTTAATCTTCTTCATTGGCTCAGTAATCCTGAAAGGGATCTGGTCTCTTCCTTTGCGACCCCAAAGGGACGAGTCTTGACATTTAAAAATTCAAAATTTGGCTTTCATGTTCTCATAATGCTTCTCTATGGATCTTGGAAAAAGCAGGTCAGGCATGCTGCCAAAGTTCAAATGTACTCAAAGAGAAGGGAGTCTATCCCATTCTAAACAGGGGTGGCACAGCACAGTTTACAACTAAGGATATGTATGTAAACATACGTTCTATATTTTAGATTTTGTCTATAGTCTTTTTTCATATTTTCTAAGTACAATTTTCTTACAGAAACAATGATCAGCATCTCATTCTTTTGATGAATGTATGAATGTTCTTAGTATGAACTAAGGACTGTTTATATACATGGAGACTTCCAGGAAGACAATTAAGTTCCCTATCTGAAGGTCAAGTGTCAGCAAGCTGGCTCTTGGCAACGTCTGTTCTGCAATTATTAGAGACCCAACATCAAGGTCAACAGTCAGATAAGATTGAAAAGGAAGAAAATATTTGCAAATAAAAATACAAAAATAGCTGACTTATTGCCTTATTTTTTTCAATAAACCTTTACATTTCCTTATCAAATGTAGCACCTTAGATGTATCAGGGTCCTAACTACCTTTCCCTAACAGTATCTCATAGTACTTTCCCTGGTAATTCCCTAGTTTCAGGAAGAGTTGCAGTTCAGAAACTTATTTAGTATGAAAAGCTTTTGAGTTTTGTTTTTATTTTTTTTTAATTTGATTCTCTCATCAAAGTTGATGATAAGTTTTTATCAAAGTTTAGAATAGCCAATATTGTATAGTTTGGTACATACAATTTTACATGGTAACTTTGCAAATTAATAGTATATTTTTTTAATTAAATTTGACTGCGACTTTTACAATGATACAAAATCAAGATTCCTCCAAGAATTGATGATTACTACAAATGTAAAAAAATAGAAGCTGATTTTTGTTTCACAGAATCACAGAATATGCCACATTGGAAGAGACCCACAAGGATCATTTAGTCGAACCCTTACCCCTGCACAGGACCATGCCCAAGGGTCACACCATGTACCTGAGAGTATTATCCAAACACTTCTTAAATTCTCTCAGGCTTGGTGCTGTGACTACTTCTGAGGGGAGCCTGTTCCAGCACCCAACCACCCTCTGGGTGAAAAACCTTTTTGTAATATCTAACCTAAACTTCTCTGACACAACTTCAGGTTATAGTTTTATTATTGGTCTTTTATACAGAATTCTTTTCTGTGCCTTTTTTTTTTTAAGAGTACAGTTTTTCTTACCAAAGAGTACTTAAATGACACTTTCAAAGGTGGTAGTACTTGACTAGTTCCTTCACATGGTCTACTGACACTTTTTATTTTGTCTTTATTTGCTTTTGAATGATAAATTCTCTGCAGATCTATACTTGTGAAGATATTGTCAGTTGTGATCAAAGCTACTTTACCCCCTTTCAGACAAAATAAATGTGAATCAGTTTCTTTAGAAACTGAAAATTTGCTTGATATGGGCAAAGGAACAGCCTTCTTGAATGCATTCAGAGATTGCAATAAGTGAAAAATGGTGGAAAGTGAATCTCATTAATGGGTTGAAATGTGAATAGTTACAAGGGAATAACATAACATCTGAGTTATGGTGTGTATATTACATAATTTTTAAAATGTGAAGAGATTTCCTGCAGTAGGGATAATGGAATGTAGCCAGAAAGTATTCTAGTGGGAGATGAGATCTATGGAGTTGCTAAAAAAGCCATGGAAGATGCATTAAGTAGCTGTTGCCTTATTTTAATTTCCGGATTTGGGGTTTGTTGGGTTGGCGCTTTTTTGTTTGTTTCTTTTTAATTTGATACAGATTTGTGGTTTGGTTTTGTTGTGGGGTTTGGTTTGGGTTGGGGCTTTTATTTTAGTTTGCAGTTGTTTTATGTGGAGTCATTTTTTGCTTTGGATTTTGGGGGATTTTTGCTTTGGCTTGGGACTTTTGGGTTTTTGGGTTTTTTTAACAGATATGTCTAGGTGAGGGAGGTGTTGTGTGTGTGGTTTTTTGGTTTGAGTTTTCCCCCACCTATTTTACTGAATGTCTTTCGTCTCCTGGCAGTGGAATAGATTTTGTGAGCCACAGAAGCCACATAATGCCCAGGTAATTTATGAGAGCAGGAGGATTTGCTTATTAATTTCCTTAAAATAATTTTTTTTAAAAAATTAAAAGTCCTAGTATTAGACAACAGAAGAGTCCTGTAGCTATAGCTACTATTCATGATGAAAATTCTACCTATGATATTGTTGCTAAAAGTGTCAGGATGTTAGTATGAAAATAGAGATACATCCCTTACAGCTATGAGTAAGGAAATCTGGCTTCTCAGTCTGAGCTTGTGACATAAGAGTTGTCAGTATTCTGTACATTATGAGGGGTTGGGGGTCTTTTAGTGAAAAATATTTAGCTTTTCAGAGCTATAGAGAATCATATCAGCTGTGTCGAACTATATCGGTTTTATGTCTCCAGGACCTGCCATTTTGGTGGCCTGTGATATCAGTCTTGAGACAGTGGTGTCATTCTTTGTCATGTTGGTTACAAAAATGTTGGAGCTTTTATTCTGGGGAAAAAAAATTTAATATGTAACTGAACATTTCAATGCAAAATGAGCTTTTCATAGTTCATATTTTTTTGTTTCCTCACTATGGTTTTTTTATATCTCTGATAATCCAGAATTTTTCATCATAATGTACAACAGCCCCTGGCTAATTGCTGAGTTAATTATGAAAATACATGTATTTGCAGGACTGTGTATCATCTAGCTGATTAAAGCCCTAGTGTTATTATAGGATATTTAAAACTCAAGAGGTATACTAGGAGCAAGTAGCAGCCAATTTGGTTGAGTACTAGTACCTTGGCTTAAGCCTTGTGATACAAATAACTAATTTCATTTTATACATCATATTTGGGGGACTGGGACCACAGACTTCATCTTAGAAAGGGAGGGACAAATAAAAATGAACGATGTAATGCTTAGTGAAGAACAGTGTAGCAAAAAGTTTTATTTTCTATAAATGATTTATATAAAAAAAATGCGGGTTTAGTTTTTATAATGCCTGACCAATGAGAATCTTTTTTAAGTTACTGTGGAGTGGCCTTAATGCTGTAAATAATCCAGCTGGCCAAGTCCCAGTACAGTGCAGATGAGAAAAGGATGCAGGAAATTCTGTTGTTTACACATGTGTCTGTAACACTGAGAAGCAAGAGGAGCTCAGCAAACTCAGAGGGTAAGGGGACTTAAGCTTGTGGGTTTAATGTCTAATTTCTATATTCCTCTTCAGGGACAAAGTATGAGTTACTATCATGCTGATGGTGAGGAGGAAAACAATCTGAAATATCCAGCAAAAGTACTGAAAATCAGAAAACAGTATTTGAAGTATGTGGCTGTTATATCTAGCTAGATTTTTCTCTTCTATCTTTTTCGCTGCTATCAGTATTAGTTCTAACACCCCATTAAATATAGCTTGTTTTTTCAAATGTAGTAGGATCCATACTTACCATAACCAGGGTAAGTTTTCAAAACATTCAGAGTGGCAGTTTGTCAAATAGTTATTTCATATGTTTGATTTAGAAGTTAGTATAAATGCAGAAATTGCAATACTAAAACCCCTTTCTAAATTATTTTGTGAAATGCATCTGCAGTAACATGAACTGGTCAATCTTTGTTACCTTCTAATAAGTTACAGTATTATGGACGTGAGCTTAGTGAGAATACTGTTATGAGTTTGCCGATGTTCACACTGCATTTTTTCTTATTTAGAAAGCAATGTTGGCACAGTATTTCTATTTTCATAAGTTATGCAACTCAATAATAGGTTGTATAATCCTAACTTCCTTCAGAAAATATCTGAAGATGGGATAATAAAAGAACATGTTCTTAGCTATATATTATTCTCATGCAATGCAGCATGTTCACTCATACTGTGATTTGTTGATGCTGGACAGAGATATCTAGCTCATCATTATTTGAAAGGCAAGTATCAGAAATGGTATGAGACTATGGATGATCCATCACCAAGGAGAACCAAGGGTCAAATTCTAAAAGTAATGTTGATGACTTTGGTAAGTATATATAACAAATAGTACTAACAGGCTTCCTACAGACTATGCAGATAGTTTCATTTTGTTTGTCTTAGTTGTCACTGTTTCTTACAACACTTTTATGAAGCAGACTCTGTTACAAATAACCCTATGTCAAGAATCCTAGCTTTTGTTTTAGATTACCTATGCTAAAAAAGTTACTTTTGAGCTTCTGAATGCAGTTCCTTTTTGTTGTGGGTGAAGATAAATGGATTTCCAAAATATGTTAGGCAGCATTAATAGAACTAATCATATCACTTCCAGAGACATCTACAAAAAAAATTAGAGAAAAATGTGAAATTTGATGTTTATCTTGATTTTATGTATTTTCATGGAGCAGTTTTGAATTGAGGCCACTCTTTAACCTTAAATATAAATTACTAATATTAATTTTGGGTAGATCTGAAAAACAAATTGCTTCTAAATGAACACTCTAAAGCATCTGGTAATTAACAGGCTTAAAACACTGTCCCTGACTTTTGATATTCATGGAACCATAGATTCATAGAACGGTTTGTGTTGGGAGGGACCTAAAGATCTACTTCCAACCCTCTTCCCATAGGCAGGGACGATTCCCAGTAGATGAGGTTGCTCAGGGCCCAGTCCAACATGGCCTTGAACACTTCTAGGGATGAAGCATCCACAGATTCTCAGGGCAACTTGTTCTAGTGCCTCATCACCCTCAAAGAATTTTTTCTTATATATTCTGCTGGATGACTCTTCTATGAGTTGAAGAGGCAAACGTTACCCACAATAACAATTCTATATTCTACATTTTTCCATTAGAATCTGCTAATTTAGCAAAAAGAAAAATGGTTTTTCTGTTCCAAATAGTATTTTCAGAATAAGAAGGCATATCTACTATCACTTTCATTAAACAAGTTTTATTTTAACCCTTTCCTATATATATAATTAACAAGAACATATGGACACTTTAGGCAATATGCTATCAGGAAAAACTTCTAGTGTAAATATATATTTTTTGTAGCCTACAGAATATTCTTACCATGAAGTATGTATTATTTTTAAATACTCCTTTCTTCTTGTATTCTTGTAAACTCTCAGTGTCCATCTTCTTTAATGATTTTGTATTAATTAGCATCCTTGCTCTTAATCTTCACTTCTTTCTGAGCATTGAGTCTTCCTCTCCCTTTAACTCAGTGAGTTACAGTGGTAATTGAAAACTGAGCATTAGTCTCACAATTTCATAAAGCTACTTTAATGTCAAAAGATTTTCCTTCATTCCCAAACCAGATCTTTATAGCAGTTACAATTATGTCTGGTGAGTTTCTATATGACTAAAAAATTGCCAAAATAGCTCATAAATAACATTTTTATTGTTATTAACAATCCATTCCATTTGTAGGGACCCTTATTGGGCTTTTTTCCCATATAATTAGGAACTCCTTTTTTCCCCCCTCTGCATTTTAATGTGGTATTAACAGAATTGTNTTTCAGTTGACTTGAAGGTTTCTCTGTAACTTTTGTAGGTATCCATGTTGGCAAAAGGATGCCAACTTCTCATCTGTCTGAAGGACAATATTCAAAAGAAAGTATGCAGAAGCCAGGCCTTGTAACCACCACTTTGGACATTTATATGTAATTATTCTTGATATTCCATAACCACTCTAGTATTTTAACACTGTCTTATGTTTTTCAACAGCTCAAGGACTCCTTTGTGGGATTTAATGCTTCAAGATAGTTCCTTGTCACTTTAACCAGGATTCTACAGTTACTATAGTGGTCATATAAAATAATTTCTTCACTTTTAGTGGAACTTCTCATTAGCCTACAGTGAGTGGGCACTGAGAAAACAGCGATGCTCTTCCAAGCATTTAAGTGACCTCTAGAATACAATAGATCGTGATTTATTTTATGTGACCACTATAGTAACTGTAAAACCCTGGTTAAAGTGACAATATGAATTATTTCTTAAGTTCATTTTCCTCAAAGACTTAGTGGAGTTTGCAAGGAGNATGTGAAATTTGATGTTTATCTTGATTTTATGTATTTTCATGGAGCAGTTTTGAATTGAGGCCACTCTTTAACCTTAAATATAAATTACTAATATTAATTTTGGGTAGATCTGAAAAACAAATTGCTTCTAAATGAACACTCTAAAGCATCTGGTAATTAACAGGCTTAAAACACTGTCCCTGACTTTTGATATTCATGGAACCATAGATTCATAGAACGGTTTGTGTTGGGAGGGACCTAAAGATCTACTTCCAACCCTCTTCCCATAGGCAGGGACGATTCCCAGTAGATGAGGTTGCTCAGGGCCCAGTCCAACATGGCCTTGAACACTTCTAGGGATGAAGCATCCACAGATTCTCAGGGCAACTTGTTCTAGTGCCTCATCACCCTCAAAGAATTTTTTCTTATATATTCTGCTGGATGACTCTTCTATGAGTTGAAGAGGCAAACGTTACCCACAATAACAATTCTATATTCTACATTTTTCCATTAGAATCTGCTAATTTAGCAAAAAGAAAAATGGTTTTTCTGTTCCAAATAGTATTTTCAGAATAAGAAGGCATATCTACTATCACTTTCATTAAACAAGTTTTATTTTAACCCTTTCCTATATATATAATTAACAAGAACATATGGACACTTTAGGCAATATGCTATCAGGAAAAACTTCTAGTGTAAATATATATTTTTTGTAGCCTATAGAATATTCTTACCATGAAGTATGTATTATTTTTAAATACTCCTTTCTTCTTGTATTCTTGTAAACTCTCAGTGTCCATCTTCTTTAATGATTTTGTATTAATTAGCATCCTTGCTCTTAATCTTCACTTCTTTCTGAGCATTGAGTCTTCCTCTCCCTTTAACTCAGTGAGTTACAGTGGTAATTGAAAACTGAGCATTAATCTCACAATTTCATAAAGCTACTTTAATGTCAAAAGATTTTCCTTCATTCCCAAACCAGATCTTTATAGCAGTTACAATTATGTCTGGTGAGTTTCTATATGACTAAAAAATTGCCAAAATAGCTCATAAATAACATTTTTATTGTTATTAACAATCCATTCCATTTGTAGGGACCCTTATTGGGCTTTTTTCCCATATAATTAGGAACTCCTTTTTTCCCCCCTCTGCATTTTAATGTGGTATTAACAGAATTGTACCACAGAGGTTTACATAAAGATGTATCAATATATATAAACTATGTTATCTTGCAATTAATTTCCTGTTAAAGCTGCTAGAAACCATATTCAGCTTTCCTCTGAAAAACAGGTCTCTAAGCAAAGGCCACTTTTGCTCCTATTCCCTTTTTAGTTTTTAATTGACTGGTTTATTGTGAAAATTATCCTCCCTGAACAGCTTGAGTCTCTGCTCATGCTAATTTGAGTAATCTGGGTCTGGTTTATATTGGGTTAGATGAGACTGTGTTTATGCCAACTCCATTCTTATTTAATGTCAGTCACATTACTGGAAGAATACCAGGGAGGAAATGCCATGAAAGTTGCAATTGGTTTGATTATTTTTTTAAAATGTATTTTCAGTTGACTTGAAGGTTTCTCTGTAACTTTTGTAGGTATCCATGTTGGCAAAAGGATGCCAACTTCTCATCTGTCTGAAGGACAATATTCAAAAGAAAGTATGCAGAAGCCAGGCCTTGTAACCACCACNGCTATCTTGAAGCATTAAATCCCACAAAGGAGTCCTTGAGCTGTTGAAAAACATAAGACAGTGTTAAAATACTAGAGTGGTTATGGAATATCAAGAATAATTACATATAAATGTCCAAATAGTAATATTTTTGTACAGGATATTCTTAAAAAACCTAATTATAAAAGAAATGGCTTCTAAAATTTTTCTGATAAAACTGAGAACATCTCTGCACAACAGAATTGTTAATTCTGATTTAAATATATCAGAGTAGTTGAACAAGCCAAAGGATATGCTCTGACCCAGAGAAAACAAAATATTCATCAGCATTTTTACTTGTCCACTTATGTGGGTGGGAAAATCACTTGTTTCCAGGCTGACTCTGAGGAGCGTTTTGATGAAAAAATTGTTTCATGTCCTAATAAGCATTGGAATGTTTTATGTCTTTGTCTGAAACAAAGTATCAGATATCTGTGATTAATTTTCCCTACTCCCAGTGTTATGAAATTTCTTTTTAAAAGTAGGTCATGTTTTGAATAGGAAAACATCATAAATGATTTCAACTCTAACAACACAATCCCTGATCTCTCATACCATATAGCATATGGTTTTAAGATACTGTCAAGAGTTTTAAAACCCTGAAGAGTTTCCCAGCGTATAAGCAGGGATTAGAAACTCAACTTTTTCAGAGATATGCCATTACATATTCACACTCTGAAAAAAACCAACAAACCCCTAAACCCTATGTTGTTTTGTTAGTAAACAAAAAAAGACTGTAAATGAAGGTGAAGTTATCCAGTTCAAAGTCTCTTTCCAAATGAGTAACATCGAAGAAGTTGTTAGAAATACGGTATAAACTTGATAAAATATTTTTTTTTGTGATTACCTAAATAATGAAGCTTCTCTATATGTTTAAGTGACCTCTACTGTTTGCATGGACAGGTTTGAGCATTGCATCTGACCTAATCCTCGTTCAGTAAAGTGCCCTTCAGACTGGTTAAAGTCTGTCTTCAGTTGCCTTTTTCAGCTTCCTTTTGGGACTGAAAGAAACCCATCTGACCTGATCTGTAGTCCACTCTGAAAAAATGTAGGGGAAAAAAACTCCCACAAATCTGTGAAGTCCTCAGTGCCATTTGGAATTAGCTGAACCTCCTCACTATACCCAATAATAACTTACAGTGACTCTCACAAACAGATGAATTTGGCTTTTAAATATATGAAACAATAAATAGTAGAATGCTAATATTGTCAATAATTGCAAAAGGAATTTGATCATTGAGAATTGCTCTGAATAGTATGTTTTAAATATTGACATGTGTAAAGTCAGCTGGTCATTTTCATCCAGGTTGTTTGTTGAACAATTTAAGATTATATGAAACACAAATATTTGCAAGTAAGCTTCATATAATCTTAAATTGTTCAACAAACAACCTGGATGAGAATGACCAGCTGAGTAAGAAGATTTAGCTTTCTTTTCTTCTTTGACTTTTAACTTACAATAGACTTTAATGCTGCAAATTTTAAGGTCTTCTAAAACCAATTATCAATTACATGCTCAGAGGCAGGTCTAACCTTATGGAGGATGTATGCCTTGAATATTCTTTCCTTACATTTCTGGGGTCTTCCGTCTTCCCGAAAAGTTCAGAGCAAGTCTATGAAAGATGCTCTTCTATGTTATGTTAAAGGGCTGTCTGTCAGTATGAGCAAGCTAGTGCATGTCTGTACTGGCTGAGCTGTGTATCCTTTAATAATACACTGACAACTTGGATTGTGTGGTGTCTTCAGATTTTATGTTGTTGACTGACAACTGGTTCAGTTGTTACTGAGCTGAGTGATGCAAAAAGCTACCTGCTTAGCCTTCCTTTTCCCAGAAAAGGGTCTATGACCCCTTTAGCATTGCAGTTAATTTTAATGTGGTGTGATGGTTGTCACATTAAACACTCACTGAAACTAACTTCCTCTGCTTTCTGTGGAAACAGAGGAGTAAGACTCATGAACTTAGTTATTCTTTGCCTTAACTCTGGGACTGCTGAAAGCCAAAAACCAAACAGATACCATTTTATTGTGATTAGGAAGAAATCTCATTGTGCCTGAAGATCAAGATACCTGTAGGTGTTTTCATAAATCACACAAAGTGTTCCTTTGCATCTTTAGCCATAATCATTAAAAAGGATAGTGTTTCAGTATAGTGAAATAGTGTTAACTAATATGAACACTATTCTTCTGCAGCAATACCTTTCTAAAGTTTGAATATAGACTACTTTTGTTCTAAAGAAATCTCCTTATGCTATTTAGGAGATTCCTATTAAACTAAATATTTAACTGACATGAATTAATTTGTAAGTATTAACTATCTTATTTTAAATAAACTCTGTATCAATTGAAGTTACTATTCAAATTATTATTTGTAGCCTCTTTCCTAATAATTGTACAGAGCATCATTCAGACCATATATTCCATAAGATTACCAATCTCCACATAGAATGAGGCCAGTTTGAAGTTTAGGGGAGTTGGCTGCTTTTTTAGTTAAGAAGTTTACATTAGCTTTTGTAAACCTGTTTGTAAGTTGGTTACCCAGAAAAGATCAAAAACTTTGACAGTTCTTACTTATCCTACCTACTTAGAAAATTTATTTTGCCTGTTTTTCATCGATCATATTCTAATAAAAAGTGATAAGCAATCTCAAAGGGGACCTAGCCAAGCAAACTGTTGTGTCTTAAAAGCCACAGCTGCATGATTAAATCAGGTTACACTTGTCTAACTTCTGCTTAATACTTAGTTCTGTTTGAGACTGTCTGGGAAGGTTGTTCATTTCACACACTCCTTTACCTCCCTGTATAGTGTGATTATAGTATATATTTTTCATGTGTGTTGGCTGAGGAATGAGTATCAATTCTACAGACTTTAATGTATAAAAATTATAGTTGGTATACTATGAAGGTTTCTAATCAAAACATTCTTGGGGAAATGAAGTTACTGTAAATTCTATTTAAAGTAGTACTTCAGAGCCTCTTTTGGCCTCGTGGGTAGTAAATGACAACTTCTTTGTGTACAAATATTTATGTTACTCATATTTAACCCTAAAGATTTGAATACAACCTCAAAGATGTGAAGAAACATCAGCTTGTTTCTGTAAAAGACTTTGAAAGATATTGCAATGATATGTAATCACTTGTATTAGCCAGTAGAACTGAATCAGATTAAGTACATACTACTGGTTCTCATCTTGAAGAAATAGTATCCAAGCTGATTAGAGTTTATTGAAAGTGGCAGCCAAAAACAAAAAAGGAAATAAAGAGTACCATCTGTTTAGTCTTTATATTTATTGTAATCTGACTACCTCCTAAGCTATCTTTTTTATTAATGTGTTTGTTTACAGTATTTACATATACTATATACAGTATGCATATAGTCTGTATAATAATATATGATATATTATATTCCTGTGTTTTAAAATAAATTGAAAAAGTGAAGAGGATTTTACTTTAAACTGGATATTTAGACATGGAGAGAAAATGGTAAAAGTAAAAAGGAAAACTAGTACATTGGGCCACTAAAAAGTGGACCAAGTTCTTTTTTGCTGCATCCTTTTTCAGAGAATTTCTACATTTCATTTTGAACAAGAACCTGTAAGAATAGCCACCACTGGCAACAATAATGTAAGATATGCTGTAAAAGAATTCTTGCTCTAATTTACTCCTTTTAATTAAAGACACCTTATGTCTTAGTGTAACTTATTAGAAAAAATTCTCTTTAGTTAGGGGTGTTTTTGTTAAGTGCAAAGAAATATATGATCAGTTTTTAAAAGCTTCTAGTCATGTTAGTTTTACCAGTTCTGTGATCAAGTTCTCCTATTGGCATAGAAAGGATCCACTATACTTTACAGAAGCAATTCACATATTGAGAGAAATATAAAATACCTTATGGTTAGATGAATCATAATAAAGGGATTCACCTCAATAAAAGCTTTAGACCAAATATAAAATTTTATGAAACTTCATGAAGAACTAAATGTTTCCTGCAAGTCACTAATTGTTGCTGTTACAGGCGTATTTTTCCTGGATTGTTTCCACCTGTGCTTAGAAATGACCTTCAGCCTGGGAAGTATCTGGGAATGCTTGATTACCTTGTTCGTCCTTTTCTTTCACATACACTGCTCTCATATTCTCAGTATCTGATGGCAGAACAGATTTTTGGGGATAAAACCTTTTTTTTTTCTTTTTCCATGTGCCTTACATCTGGTCCTTTGCAACAGTGCAGAATTGCTGCTTGTAAGAGAGTTGTCCCAAAATAGCCTTATTTCTTATGTCCGTTCTCTACTTATATGATGTTTTGTGAACCATTTGGCTAAAAGCTACATATTATGAGATTTGTGATCTTATTTTCATCTCAATTCTCTGCTTTTACGGTAACAACTGGGAGAGCAGGCAGAGCTCCTCAGAAATCAAACTGCTCAGAGAATCATGGAACAGCTGTTAGCGAGGCCCCCTGAGATCATCTGATCCACCGTCCTTTCTCAAAGCATCTTCCTCAAGTCTCCTACATAGCATGCCTTTGTTTCAAAAGAATTTCTCTCATACTATAGATTTTATTTTGTCTAAAATGAGCAGGACTACTTCCATTTGGAATTGGAAATCTTATTTCAAAGGATTGGAATAAGATATGGGAAAGGATAGCAAATGAGAATAAACTAGTAATAGGACTGGCATGGCCAAACCTGAGGACCACTTAGGGCTACATCATGTTTCTTTTTGTGAAGTTATAAATTATAGATATGTACTTTTATTCTACATGTCATCATGTGATTTAATAAAACCTTCAGGAGAAGCAAACTACTATTAATAATAGAAAGAATTCTTCCTCCTGAGCCAGGAAATGTTTGTTTATTACAATGCATACTGGAATATCAAGTAGCTGTATACTTAGTACCGCTGTACAGTGTAAAATGCTTATTTCAGCATTATGGTGATTTCTTTGTTTGCCCTTGGTTTCCATATAGTCTGACTGAATGAGAAAAAAAGATTAAGCCATTTTTGATTGCTCCTTTCGCTTATTATTCACTTTGTGGTTTATTGCCTTTCAGTCAATATCTTCACTGTGCTCATGCTTTTCCTCCTCTCCTGGTAATTTAGGTATACATGGACAGTTAGTATAATGCACAATCTGAGGCTACTTCAGAAACACTTTGTCTGTCACAATGTTTTATATGATAATAAAATGCAACTCTCCCTGCAGAAATACCACTTTCTTGAAGTTACTTTCTGGGTTTGAGCTTTTTAGGATGGAAAGAGGAGTTAATAAACTTTTTAATTAATTTTTCAAAAGAAGGAAAACTCAAAATGTGGGTCTCTTTTTTCTTTTTTGCCTTCTCTCTCTCTGTCATATTATTCCCTCTCATCATCTAGTGTTGCACAACTCAGAAATGAGGTCTGACTCCATTTACTCCATTTTTACATAGACTGTACTATCAAAATCTAACTTACTTACTACTTTTACTGCCTCTGGAGTTTTTTTAATGCCTTATGAGAATAGATTAATTTATTTATTTTCAAGGCAAAAATGTTCATACCATAGTGAAATAATGAGGAAAACAGTGATATTCAGTTTTCCCAAGATTATATACTTGGTCAGACCTATAGGATATGTAGAAGAATACTCAACACTTCTCCCTGTGCTGTTGCTTCTGAAACAGTCTAAATATTTGGGGTTTTTTTCCTTCAATTCTATCCTTTTTTTTTTAATAAAACATTTGAGTTTTAATCCTCTCCTTTAGGAACTTTGAAAATTAAAGAACTTGGAAATTAAGATTGTCTCTTACACTTCAAAAATTCAGGTTGAGAATACCTTACAGAAGGAAGATGCAGTTGCATAATTTTAATCTTATGTATCAGAACATTAATGAATTTTGGCTGTGATTTCATTTGATCTCAAAGATGCACTTAACAAACTATACTGTCCACATTGATGTGGTAAGAAAACCAGTTCCTTTCAGACACTTCTAAGATTTCATAGCTGGACAAAAATCAAAAAAAACAAACCCAAAATAAACCCCCAAACAACAACAAAAAAAAACAAACAAAAAAACCCCAACCAAAGAAGACAAACTTGTAAAAAGTCCTCACTGAGACAAAACCTCAGAAACCCATAAACATTTCTCTTTTGGAAGTTAGAAACATAACTTTATATTTTATTATTTTCATAGCATAAGTGTTTTTAGTTGCTGGATCTGAGAAATCAATAAAGCAGGGTTTGAAAATAAATTAGGTTTGTATTGATATTTTGATACAAAAAGGAAATTAGAGAAGTATAAATAGGATGAAAAAAATTATCACATAACTCCTAAGAGGAAGTAAATAATTTGCATTATTTGTCTCTTGAGGCCATTTTTGGCTTATTTTTAGTTATGGCACATGTTAGAAATATAATGTTTGGAAACAACATAAACAGCCTAAATATATACCATATGGTTTAATAATGTTATGTTTTATAGCTGCGGAAAAAATTAAACAGAATCATCTCTGGCTGCCCATTTAAAAGTCTTGAAATCACTATCTTTTCATTTTCATGTGGAAGTATGATAATCTGCATATGATGTCATGGTCTGTTTGGATCTCCCAAATTTACAGCCCAATCTATTTTATAAATTAAATTTTATTTTATGAGCTTATGATCTCACTAAAAAAAAACATTGAAAAAAACCCCTCAAAAATAAAATACTCTGTCTCAAAAAGTCCCGCCAAAACATAGAAAGACATCAAACAATGGTGGAATCATCTTTGTACAGACTAGTCCCACACATGAACTCACTAATTCATTATTTCACTATTTCACAAACTCTCTCACAAGTTCTCTAAATCATATTTTCTCAAATTAGTTACCAAACTGTTGGTGAGAGTGCTCATTTTTCTTTCTCCATCATGGTGTGAGTGTCCCTCATATCACATTGATAAGCACAAAGGCCTCAGCAGTCTGCCTGCTGTTGGATCTGCTTCAAAAATTTTAGGGGTAAGCTTAGGCATTTACACTTTCTAGCTCAGATGTTTAGTCTACAGCATTTCCATGAATGAACAGATCCTGAAGAAACTGTCAGGGAGTTACTTTTTGAAGATGCAGGAGGTGGTGGCTGCAGATGATATTAGTCCACTTGCTGCTCTCACACTGACCTAATGACACTGCTCCCAGCATACATCAGACTTCAGCAGGAATTGTGTGATCATTACTGCCACATTTTTCCTTTTCTTTCCTTTAAGCATTTTCCAAGTCTTTCTGCTTATCGTAACTTTAGTTTCTCTTAATACCAACAATTTATTTGCTAGGGTTTGAGTATCAAATGAATTCAATTCATATACCAATTACACCCAGTAGAGTCTGAATATCTTTTTTACTTCTATGCCCTACTGGTCAGTGACTCTGTAGACACCACTGTAGAGATGGTCACTATAATCAGTACTAGTTTTCTTCTGTACAAGAGTGTGTGAATTTGTTATGTTCAATGTATGTTCATTGTCTTTAATTTTGGAAGCATAATCCTAGGCTTTTGTCTATCATACAATTGCATTAAGTGAAAGGTACTTTTATTAGGAAGTTGTCTGAATTGTTTTTAAGATATACAATCAGAAACAAATGGTAGCTTAATTTTGTCCATTTACACTGACTTGCACAGCAGTTAGTAAGAGACTTTATGAAAAAATTGCTGTATTTTTTCTCATTGTATACAGTTACTGTAATTATTGTGTATGATTATAGTGTATGATTAGATGACTTACATGCCAGTAGTACCCATTGCACTCGTTGTCACAACCACATACAGCTTCACATCTAGTGTTACTAAATATAGTTAAATTCAGGTTAACTTTAGAACTTAGGGTTAACATAACATTATCACCTGCTGTCAGTACTTGTCCTTGTGGTGTTGCAGATGGTACTCCTTCTGTAACTAGTTTTAAAAGCAAGTTATGACTGATCTGTAATACCTGAGTTGTGTCATGGGCAATGTTAAAAGGCAGGACCTGTTAGAGGCAATTTTTGGGTATATGTTTCAATTACCAGTGTTGCCATGGTGATTTGATAAGGGTGCTTAGGTCTTAGACATAATCCAAACCTCAGTTATGGTTAACTTGTTCCTTTTCTATAGTAAAAGGAGACACATACAGATAACCCCTGAGATGGATGTTTAACTGCAGTCTCATTTTATAGATTTTAGGAGGGTTTTAATTCTGTTTGAACAAGAATTTAGGCAGCTGCTCATATGAATCCTTTATCTATGGTTCTTCCCGTGGGGGTTTGTCACTTGTGTAGCCAACTTACACATTCTCACAGATAGGATCCCCACATACAGTATCAGTAGATTCATTCTTGTGTAGCTGCTGGTTTGTTAGTTCATTCCATCAGTCTACTGTCCTAGTATTTTCAGGTTTATACACTAGGCAGAAAAGCCAGTGTACAACATTTGAGACAAACCAAGGTTGTCCTGCTTTATTCTTAAAATGTTATCCATTATAAGATTGTATTTCTCTGGATAAGGGAAAATAACAAAGCACCAGTTTAAAGCTGTATCAGCTGTGAGACCAGTGATAGTTTAGGCAGAGAACACATTCCCTACACCACTATTTCTGCTCCTGTAAGGATGTGTTTCTGCTGTCCAGGTGTTTGTTCTAAAGGATCAATAGAATGTACATGAGAAGTTTCCCAGATTAATTGACCTTCCCTGAAGGTGGTACAGAGTTTGTGATAATGTACCATTGTTTGACAAAAAAATAATGGCACTAATACACAATTTGTCAGAACTTTTGCCACTGGGAATCCTCTGCTCTTGAAAAGACCTCCAATAGCATGTTGAAATAAATCGTAAGTCTCAGTGTGTCTAAGCCATTCCCGTAACCAGGTAGTCTGGTGTTCTGCCTGAGCCTTGTTCTATATTTTTCCAGCCAAACGATCAGCCACCCTATTCTATGTTGCCAGAAGTTTTAGGGATTTGGTAACTAGATACATTTTTATGAGTATATTCTTAGATTGAGCTATATCATAAGTCACTTTCCATTGTGATGTTTTTTTCCTGCTAAACATTTCAGTCATTTACTTAGCAGTATTTTTTCATCCAATTCTCTAGCCACTGGTTGGAACCTCTAAGGGTTACTAATTAAAACCAGCTTTACAACAAGAACAGCTACGTATGATTTGATCTCCTTTTGTTGAGTTAATAGCTTGATGGTTAGCAGCCCTTAGGAAAGAGCCAAGTTTTGGGGAGTGACAGTCAATCACTCCCTCTGTTATTCTTCTCTGTCACCCCTGTCTATTTTCTTTAAGCCTTCCTCCTTTGTCGGGTTTGATTGAATGGTGAACTGCAGCAATGCTGTGGATAGTTCTGACTTTCCAGTAGGACTTGCAAAACTACAGGTAGTTTCTACATTTCATTTTGTCCTATTAAATGTGTAGATTACACAGAAGAAAATTAACTGGCTGAATCTGAAGCAGATATTTTCTGTGAAGACAGAACACCTTTAACAAAAGTTTGCCTGAGGTCTTAATAGTTAAGAGACATGTAACTAAGGATTAAGTCATGCAATTAGTAAAAGGGTGTTGAAATACTATCCTTGAGTTGCTGCTTTAGCTACTGAACTGACTGAAAAACCTGAGTTCAGTGTGAACAGATATTAACATGGGGAAAGTGCAATATTTCTTATCCCTTCTGGTGATTTTGTTAACTTTGCTACCAAGGGCTAATGTGCTTGCTTATAACAATAGCTGGTAATAATAAATCAAGAGCTCTTCTTTTTCTTACTGGTATTCAGGATCTTTAAGTAAATAAGGAGAGGTTGCAATGCAATGAAATGTGGTTTAGAACTATACTCCTTGTTGTATTCACCAAATGTCTGGAGGTTTTGTTCTCTAAGAACTATCAACACTCTCTCACATACTGTTCCTCACTCTGCTCACGTGATACAATGAATGTTCCTTCATATATTTTGTTCATACTTATTGTAAATTATTCAGTTAAGAACAACTACTCTAAAAGGGAATTTTTGTTCCTTCTTATCCTTCAGTTGTTAAAAATAAAACTATAAGGTTTTATTGAACAGAAAACCCCCACTTTCATCCAATTCTCTAACTTTACCTTATCTTTCTATCTAATTATCTTTTATTAAGTAATTATGTCAGCTGAGCTCCATATGCTGTACTAAATAGTCTGGTGTTGCAAACTCAAGCTGGCAACTTTAAAACTAGCTGCATGCAGTTTTGGGTTTCGGGTTATTTCTTTCAATTTTCAGACTTATGGAATTTCTGATGTTTAGAGTTCTGTATCCAACAATATTAATATATAACTTTCTTCTTTTCATTAGCATGAACATAAAAGTTAGAAATTATTCTTGTTCTCCCCTGGAACATATATGGATATTTTATAGATGATATTTTTTGAGCACAATATAGATATATGATATTTTACAATGAAATACTTTTCTATGAGCTGGTCATACACCAGAAAAGAGATTTTTTTTTTTCTTTAAAGTCTCCTATTAACTACAGGGATGATTAAAGATTTAGGATCAACTGTTTCAGTACTACAACAGTCTTTAGTTGGACTTGTTTTTAATATTATTTCATCAGTGTAGTATTTTTGAGAACATGAAAGAGCAGGTTGATATGAAATGTAAATGAAATAAAATAAAAAAAGAACCATCCTAATTATCCTTTTGGAACAATGAGATTTTTGACCATTTTGACCTGCATTTCAAATGCAGGTGTTAGCACTAATTGCTGTAACATATAAACATGATTTCTTTACAAACTGATATTAGAATACAAGAGCAAATTCTTTTTTACTTTAAACAACTTTTTCTTCCGTTGAAATTACAAGATTTTTAGGTTTGTTTATTTGTTTGTATTTTGGTTGATTGGCTTGTTGGTTTTTTTTTGTTTGGTTAGTTGGTTGGTTGGGTTTTGTTTTGATTATTTTTTTTTTTTAATTAAAGAAGGAAGAGAAAAATAAATAATGAAGGAGGTTTAACTGACTGGTCTCTACAGACTGTCCACATCAGCATTTTCTCAGCACGGGGGTGGAAAAGCAATTTCTGAGATACTATATTTTCTCTGATCGAATGAGTAATAAATAATGAAAAGATTAATAATGAAAAGGAAAGAAACAAGATTTACTAGCAGAGTCATATCATCACAAGGTAGGCTGCACAGTACAGTAGGATAGTGCTACACTTTCAAGATTCATGTAAAAATATACTGCCTGGACATCTTCCGGAATGTAGACAGCAAAATTAAGCTCCCTGTAAAAATGAAACAAAGAAAATCCAAAGGTCAGAGGGATTGATCATATTTTTTTTCTTAGGTATGCAAATTAGAAGGTAAGTTTTGTTTAGTATGAAATTCCAGTTTGGGAAAGAAGGCAAGTAAATTGTGATTGGAGTTCTAGACAAATAATTTCCTTTCACTAGATATTTAAAATATATATTGATCCAATTTAATCTTGTCTTGAAGGAAAAAAGCTTTTGTCTGCTTTCTTCAGACATGAAATTTTTTTGAAAGCACTATAATTATTTAATGACACTTCCTTTCTAGAAATTCCTAGCCAGGTAACAATATGTCTGTTTCTGCTACTAAATAAGTATTACATAAAAGATATTTTAATATGTATTTCTTATCAGTTAAGCAGATTTCTGAAACATGAACAGAATTATTAAAATGAATTCCTTATTATAGCCAGTAAAACCCCACTACTGTTGGAGTTTGTCCATATAATTTATTTGAATAAAGTTAAATTATTGTCTTTCTGTCTTTTTTAGGAGTAGAATAAGATGATTAATCAAAACATAAACTCAGACTCTGCTCAGAAACAAATGGAAGAGGCACACATTTTTGGGACCCAAGCAAGACAACCCTATAAATTAGATGGAGGTTGCCATCCAGGTGACCATCTGTGTAATCCAAACCACCCACCTCAAAGTTTCTACCCATATTCATCTCATTATACATTTATGGATATGGATTACAACAGTGAGTGGGAAATTTTTGAAGCAGTAAAAATTCGGGAACTGGAAGAAGTCAAAGCTAGAGCTGCGCAAATGGAAAAGACCATGCGCTGGTGGTCAGATTGTACCGCTAACTGGAGGGAGAAATGGAGCAAAGTTAGAGCAGAAAGAAATAAAGCCCAAGGGGAAGCAAGACAATTGAGAATCAAATTAGATAGTGTCATAAAAGAAATGAGCATGCTTAAAAAAATAAATCAAAATTTGGTAAGTGAGAAGGAAAACTTTGAAAATGGAACTGGCTGGAAAACAAAATGCAGTTGCTCAGAAATATATTATATTAAAAAAGACCAAAACCTGTTAACATTACTGGAACCAGAACCTCTGAAAGAACTGAGCAAAATCAACAAAATTCCTGGAGCAGAAGACACAAAGAAGGTAAGAATGGGAATTGTTTTTTGGTTCATGAAGTGGCAGAGTATGGACATGTATCTAGAAATGGGATTTTTCAAGCATTTTGACCAAAATGCTGCCTCTTCCATTCACTAGCAAACCCATTTTTTTCTTCATCCATCTAAATATTCCTAATACATAGAAATATGGAAAACAATTCATACTATTGAACTGTGACTTAACATTTAAGTAACAGAGANGAAAAAAAAAAAAGGAAGAAAAAAAGGAAATTAGATTCTTTTTATTCACCTGAACTTCGGAAATATGAGAAGGGGTGAGGCAAATTCTTCTGCAACTTTGCTCCTTATGAAAAACTTCTATAAGCCCATCACCTGTTTCAACACAATTTACATTCAAAGTTTAAGAGTTCATAATGTAGTGGTTTCTTGATCTATTATTTGTAGGCATAAATTGCATTCTATGTTTTATTAGTTCCAGGATTCTGTCTTCACCATAGTTATAACCAACAAATGATAAACAGAATCAATTTCTTTAGTAAAGAAATATTAAAAATATTTTGGACATGAAACTTATCGTAACAGAAGGTGTGAGACATCACAAAATTACAGTGATCCAACTTTTTTTGCATGTTCTACCCATACCCAGTGCAACTGTCTAAGATGTTGTCTATTTCTTTTTTTGTCCTATTTGACTTAAATGTCTAGAAGAGCCTTTGTAGGCCCTGTAGGAATTATCTTAGACTTCCCCCTTCATTTATGTTTTCCTCAGATGTTATATTTTTGTTTTCCCAGGATGTAGAGGTAAACAAAGATCAAAGCAATAACAAGAAAAAAATCACTCCAAATCCACCTGATTTCTTCCCAAATGGACTTCCCAGCATCTGTTTGGAGGACCCCAAAAAAAGTTTGGACATTACAGCTAAGACAAATGAGAATGATTTAATGCATGTTTCAGTCTTGCATTTGCATTTGGCTGAGATGAAGAAAATCTTACAGAAGGAAAGAGAGTAAGTGCAAAATATATCCTACTTTTGGAAATCTGTAATAAAAATAAAGGATTTTAAAACACTTTTTAATATAGATACGGTGATTTTGAATTTTTAGCTCATTTGGTCTCATTTCTAAGCTTTATTCTTTGTGATTTATAAGGCTTTGATAAGAATTTAGAGGAATAATTCAACATAGAGACTGTAATTTTCAAAATCAGTTGAAGACAATTAGAAAATCAAAAGGAAGAAAATTCCTATTGCAAATATATTCAACAGTTTCAGTTCAGAGAGTCTGTAATGATAAAGTGTGCTTACCACAGGAATTTCCTTCCTGTCAGTTTATTTCATAATTGTCCTGTAGACAGCACAAGTCTGAGAAAAAAAAAATCCTTTCAATTCCCAACCAGTATTTAATGTGTTTTGTTATATGAATTAGACTGCTTTAGAAAGCACACAATGATTCTTTGCTTGAATCATATCACAGGAAATGACCAGAAGTATGCTCTCACTCCTTAAAAAGAATTTAGTATTTTGTAGAAGCAATATATATGTACCTGTGAGTTACGAGAATGATGCCTCACATAGCTATTTTTGCTTAGTTGAAATATTTGAAGTCCTAGATGTTTCATCTTTCAATGACAGTCAAATATGCATACATGAATCTACAATAATTTTCTTTTAGAAAGGCGATAATTTTTCAACTCTTGTTTTTAATCACTTCGTAGGCAAAACATTCATAAACCCAGATTCTGACCCCTGGTTTTGTCTTGTTTGTTTGTTCACATGCTTCTCTAGCTGATTTGTAACTGTACTTCAGAGAGTCACATTTTCCCACTTATGCTTAGATATAGACTGACTGGTATGAAGTAGTGAATTTACTAACATATGGTAAGAATTGGGGCATATCTATAACATACAATATATGGCTGTGCCAAACTCAAGTAGAAAACACTTACAGAGCGGTGATTTCCACATAATAGCAGGTATTAGTTTAACAACTCCCTCTCTAGGTCAGTTTGGGCAGCATTTTCTCTGTGCAAAGATGTTATGTAAGCAGAATATATGCATCTTCAAAGTATGAAGCACTTCTATTTGGCAAAGTGCACAATGAATATCTAGGAGTAATGTTACTAGGATAAGTATTATCATAACCACTGGTCTCTTGAGATAGCTGATGCATCTTTGTTGGGCAGGTTGTCATCTGCCACCTCAGAAAGGATTGTTCTCTGCTGCATAGTGGAATTGGCTCATTTTGCTGAGTTTCCATCTTCAGAACCCCAGCTTTCCCTCTTAGGTCTTATTCTTGTTCATGTCAGTGATTTTGCTCCTGAGTTCTGGAGCTGCTAATAATGTCTATCTCAACAATCTCACCCCTGTTTGCATTTTTACCTCCCTTATCTTACATGGTTCTAGCTTAAGTACTTTCTCACAGCTTTTTCCTCACAACTTAGCAATTTTTCAATGAACTTGAGCCAAGGACACACAGCTGTGCTTCATCAAAAGCAAGCAGATCACAGACAGCTTGAACCCCAAGGCCAAAGGTTACTTTGGCAGTCAGTATGGTCTTACTCATAGAGCAGAGGACTTCTCAGCAGTTTTCTGGTTTACATGCAGTACTTTGAACTGTGGCTGCATTTTTTCCACAGTCAAGTTAGCTTAAGCAGATACACTGTTTAGACTTGCCCCTAGTTATCTAATTTTCCGTAAGGTGTTTTGCTTCTTCATCCTGAGAGAACCCATGCCTATCGCATTCAGCAGTAATGCTGATATACCCTTATGCACACAGATCAGGCTTTGCAAAATAAAATAAAATAAAATAAAATAAAATCTAAAATAAAATAAAATAAAATGAAGGGGTGAAATGTTATAAGTTTCAAAAAATATCAGGGTCGGGTTTGCAATGTAAAATCACATACCAACATTCTCTACTAGGCATTAATAGCTCTTATCAAATACACATTTGAGGTTTTATTGACATGAATAGGAATTAAAAACCCTATGAGCTGTTAGCACATTAAATAATCATTTGCTTAAAATAGTTAGGTTTAGAATTTTTTTGGATCAGTGTGCTCATCTAAATGTCTTCTAGTTTTAAGATTGTAATTTGTTCTATTTTGAACTTGGAAGTGTTTCTTTCCTCTTAAGAGATGAATTTTAAAACAAATATTCTCAGTTCTAGTCAGTCTGGCAATGACATCTTTAGTAAAAAGGCTGACAATTTGCCTCAGAACAGAAAGTAACTACACTGTGGCATATAAAAGTTTCTTTAATTATCAGTATTATAATTTTCTTTTCAACTATTTCAATTTTTTTTTTCATTCTACATGCATGGTACTTCTGAGATAAATAATCCCTAAAATTTCCCTAAAATTCTTCTAACATTTTCTTTCAAGAACAATTATTTTATGAAAAATGAAATATACACATTTTAATAATACTTTTTAACATCTAAAGCTGATCATCTTTGGTTTCTGTACTGTATTCATACTGTATATTTTCCCTTGTGTATGTGTTTAAACTAATTTCTGTCTATACCAAACAAAATGGATATATTACCCTTTCTCTGAGGATCTTCACTACCTTACCATTAATAAGTTGACTTGAATCACTAACTGAAGTCAAAGTCCAAATTTCTTCAGTTTATCTCAAAATTCTATTTCATTTGAGATTTTAATTCTGTACTATTGATTTTCTTTTTTTCTCTGTAGCTATTATTTTTGGTAAATCTCTTGGAATAATTATGCAATGGTAACATAGATTTTAAATAAAATCAAGATATACCATTGACAAAGGCAGTAAAATATAACTCAAGCTATGAAAAGGATATTTGTCTTTTATCAGCTTAAAAATAGTGCAATGCTGAATTTTAAAATACTTTTTCAGAATGAATGCATTTCTGGAAAAAGAAATGGAAAAGATGGAAAAGGAATTATTTCTTTGGAAATGGAAATATGAAGAACTGAGGCAAAACAAATTGGAAAGCCTGAAACAGGTATGTTAGCAGTACATCATTATCACATGGAATAATAAAGAATATTTAAAATTCTCATTTTCTGTGTTGTAGCTAAGGGTAAAATTGTATCCAGGGTTTATGAATGTGATAAACCCACCATTTATCAACAATTTTTCTATGTAGCCTGGTGGGGAGGGATGTGACGACAGTGTGTGAAGCCAAGCCCTGGGTGCTGCCATGGCAGTGCTGCTGTGGGTAGCTGTGAGAGCGGCACAAAGGTGGCCCCACAGTCTTACAGGAAGGAACTAGCCAGAGAAGCCAGGCTCTGGTGCCCCATACTCATGTGTGGTGATGCTGGTGGTCCTGAGATACAGCAAGCCATGATCAGAGGCCATCTAGGCTTGTGTTGAGGGGGAAGGGACCCATGTGGGGCAAGAGGATGTTTGGGGAATCCCTGCCACCCTGAAAACACAGCCCCTGGAGTACTGAATGGGCATGGTGGTGGTATCAACCTTGCTAGGAAGGGAGTGTCATACTTGGGGATGGTGGGGACACCCCAGTTATACAGTGTTGAGGGGTAGGAGGCAGTTCTCACAGGTCCCTCTGAGCTGGGGAACCCCTACCTAATCCTGTCCAAGTTCCAGCACCTTCCCCTCAGAATCCTATAAAAGCCTTGCGATTGCTCAATAAAACATTATACACCTCGAGTCTCTCTGAGAGAACAGACATCTCTCTTGCTCCCTGGCTTGGAGGGACTTGAGGGAACCTTGCTACCAGGACTCTGAACCTTTTCAACTGATCTGAAAAAAGAGCCATTCTCCAGCTGCTAGAAAGCATAAGTGTCCAGCCCTCCTACTATGGGACTCGACCTTGAAATTCACAGTCTCTGGCTGCCCCTCCCAAGTGCTTCAGACTTTCTTACCTCTGAGTTTTAGACCCCAGTTCTCATGGGTGACTGACAGTACTGCTGCTAGAAAGGCAACATGGCTATTGCAATCGAAGAGATTTCTGGAGGGTTTCAGGAATAAATTCTTGCTGAAGGGGTTTAAAGGACCAACCAGTGATGATTCATAGCTGGATCAATAAGACCAATAAGAAGGAAACTAGCTGGGGATGTGATGATGAATGATCTCCTTGTCTGTGGTAACTTTGAAACCACAGCATTTGTGGTCCTAAAGGAAGTCAGAAAGATGAGCAGCAGAGTACAGACCCCTGAAATTAAGGAAAGCAGGACATTAGCTTAGTCAGGGAACTGCTGGGAAAGATCTCGTGGGAGGCTACTCCGAACAGTAAATGAAGGAGTCCACAAAAGCAGGCAGGTCTTGAAGTACAGGAAAAAACAAATGTTGGTCTTAATACTCAGGAGAACTGGTAGATGCCTAAAGAGACTGAAATAGCTTAGGAGTTCACTTAGTGGAGTTCTCATGCCAGAAAGCAACGTACTTTTATAATGAAGATCAGCGTTCAAAGGAGCAATTTAAGAACGTTACCTGGTTGGGTAGGATTGGTGTTAGGAAAGAAGTGTTCATGTCAATTCAAGTTTATGAGTAGAAGAATAAGAAATATTTTTGTTGCTGTGTACAGGGTTTAGTTTTCAGAACAACAAATTGAGGACCTCTTAGATTGAAGAAAACTAAAAATGTATGTCTATTCAAGTAAACACAGATAGTGAATTTAAAATTTCCTATGAATTTAACATCTCAGAGTTTGAATAATTCAGGGAATTAACTTTCTATCATGTTTTGGAAAATATTGCAAGCAGTCCATTAAATCTCAAGTTCTATTTAAAAGGTGGTGCAGATGTACATGGAATTTCCTTCACAGATGAACAAAAGCAGCCACAAATTAGTATCTATCTCTCCTTTTTGAGTTTCTTCATATTTTAGTTCTTTATTTTCTGCTTGCTCATTAAGTAGGATTCTAGCTTGTTACTTCTGCAAAACATAGGAAATAGAGATTGAATTAATTGTTTTGCTTAAGAAACATTATACTTTATGTTGCTGTCAGCAGGAATAGAACAGGAAGCATAAATTTGCTGAGAATTTGTTGGAGATCGATAGATAAAAATTTTTATGCATATGCATGCATACAAATATGTGTTGCTGCTTTTTTCTTGTGAACATGCTCAATTGCTGGTTTTGCTAACGGGAGGTGATATTTTGAGCATTCTGTTCATCTTTTGAGACTTATAAGACATACATCTAGTTTTTAAATTGCAGAAGAACATTGGTCTTCATGAATCGGACTAATGTGAACGAAATTACTTATATTATTGGAGGGGTTGTATGTGAAAACTCTTCCTTTACTGAAGAAAAAACAAATCTTGATTGCTGATGACACATATGTGAATATCATTCAGTATATATTACTGTTGAGTAATGGATGCTGGAACACCATACAAGGTTTTTGACAGTGAAAAATTTGAAAGTGAAATAAAGTGCAGACATGTACTAGGCTAAGCATGGAATCTGATTCCTATAGAGACTTATAATACTAAATCATAAAGGAATTTCTAGATTAATAGCAGATTAATCATTACATCTCGATTATCTTCATGTCTTTGACTAAGAGTTTTTGGTTTTAGTTATGCCTAAATTATTTTACTATTTCATTTGGTAGATTGCCTAAGAGTACCACTGGAAATGTGAAAAAAAGTGCTTGGTTTGCAAGTGATAGTGCCATAACAAATTAAATCATTTTTAGGAATGGATGGCTCTGCTAGTCTTCTGGAAATTGGAGAGATTTTGTGGCTTTATAGAAACTTCACAGGGCTCAGGACCTGATTATTAGAGCTTCCAGTAACTAATTACTTTCTGTTAAAAGATGACTTTTTACTTGTCTTGGAACAAACTGAATATAAAAAGCCTTGGTGATCTTGATAATCATCTTTATTAAAAAAAAAAGTGATGCATTCTTTATCAATTTGGAAATTGTAGATAAGTTTTCAATGTATCAAATTAACTAAAAAGTAGTAAAGTGGCAATTTATGTTCATGGTAACCATGAGAACTATAGACAGGTTTGTGTGATGCTAGCATAGAATTTGTCTTGCTTGGGGTCAGAAATTAGATTATTTTAACAGAAAATTTCATTTAGTGTTGTAATTGATAATTT
>VWZD01004586.1:61013-75012 GCA_013396695.1 Sakesphorus luctuosus | reverse complement strand
AAAAATCTTCCAATCTTATAACATACACAATAAAACCTTCTTGTTTATACTCATTTCAATTCTCCCTCTAAATTTTATGTCTGTCTTTATAATTACCAAAGGATGTGATTTTCTGGTCATTTAAAAGATGGAATATTTACAGAGCAATTTTACATTATATTGGAAATAGTGGAAAAATGCATGTACTACTATATTCCACTGGTGTGCACTGTAGACTTATAAATGCCACTATAGGCAGTGTCTCCTGTGTTGTTAAAAGTAATTTTTGACTAGCTGAAGTACAGAATGTGCTCTTACTCCATATTATATAGTGTTTTGGTAGTTAATGAGGGAAATTAATATCCTAGGTTGTGGGCTATAAGGCAAAAATTGCACTAATTGGTACTTAAAGCTTATCGAAACATCAGTAATAAGTGTCCTTATATAAAAAGGAAAACAGGTTAAATTAGAATTTTGTATCTTCAGGAGAGATATTTGTTTTTCTTATTTTTTACACAGTTGAAGGTAAGACACCAGCTATTGATTTTGCACTGGAGCTGAAAAAAAAAATCTTTAAACATCTTTTAAAGCAAACTTTTTCTTTTCTCTCTCTCATTATATAGATGTTTTACACTGTTCATTACAGCAATCTGTGTGTTGTTACTTAGAAATAATGATATTTTATGATCTTACATTTAGACACAATTTGGCTACATGTAGTTCAATCATCTGTTCTGTTCCATACTCTTTACCTGACTCAAAAAAATGCCTTCTGATTGTCCTCTGAATCCTGCAGAAGGCATAATAATTATCTGACATAACGCAGTAGCCTGAATGGATATCCTGGCTACTGTGAATTTTTATGTTTAATTTCTCACCTAAGATGTACACAGGTATTGCATAATTTGCATGACTTTATGAATAGATGTCCCAAAAATTAATTTTGTGGTGTTTTTTTATATACTACAGAATAGAGAGTAACCTGTTTTAGTGAGCTAAAGAAGTTTTTATAAAGTTTGATAACAGAAGCCTCAAGGCTGAGTTTTAAAATGTAATTAGGCAATTTTCTGAAAACAACATCTAAACTATTTGAGAACTCAAATGACTTTATGGAATGGAAACTCAGTGCAGTTAATTTTCCTGTGACAAAATCTCATTATTTTTTGACTAGATCTAGAATTTTGAGTGTCCCTCAGTCTCAGTCCTTCATCTCTCAGTGATTTTTGGACAGAGTGAAATGGGATGATAATACTGTCACACATTTGACTTGTACTTTGATAAAAGTACTTTAAAAATTACTTTTGATATACATATATTTTTCTATATAAATGACAATAAATGACAAATAGAGAGCAAGGAAAGAATTAAGCATTGTTGCTTAAGTAGCAGTTGTTGTAAACTTTTAGCAATTTTTTCCACTGTTTTCATAAATCAGGTCCCAGTTCTTATCTCTAGAAATTGTGTACTTAATGTGAATGTTCTTAATGTCCAGCATGAAGTAAAATTTTTCGTGCTGCATAACATCAAGGTTCCATTTGATGTTTATTTTCCTAGAAATATTATTTGGAAAGTGCAGGAAATTTCTACTGTTTTCATTGACTTTTTTTCCCCCCAATACTGACTTCTAACAAGATACTGTATCAAGCTGTACTTGCCAATATTTTCTCTGTTTTATTTACATGTTTTGCAATGAAAATACCAAGCAAGACCTTTATTTGTTTGTTTGTTTGTTTGTTTGTTTATTAAGGGCATTCTGTTAACCTGAAAGATGAAAACTTAGTTTTATGGGTAAATGTGTTTAGAAGAAACATATCTGTGCATATTGATTTTCTGTGAAAGGAATACTATGACAATATGGCATCATTTTAGAGATTTGTTTAGCCTGTTATTCTGCTACTGGCAGAAATTATAAACGGGTGAGGAAATGTTATGAAGATGAGGAAGGAATATGCACATGTGTACACTTATAGATATGTGTGTGCATATATGTGTTTGTGAGCTTATATACATAAAGCAATCTTTGTCCTAGAGGTTAGCAAAGATGTTGTTGCTCATGGCAGGGGATTGGATCTACCTATTTTTTAAGGCTCCTTCCAACCTAGGGTATTCTATGACTCTATGTTTGCATCTTTAACAAAAATGATTTGACAAAGTTACTTCTCAATAATGTCTTAGTATGGTCAGTCCACCATATGGTTCTGTATCAGAAATTAATTCTTTGCAGTGTATAGTCACACAAGACTGTCATCTCCAGCGTCAAGTCTCAAATGAACCACCTGCATGCAGGGTTGGGTCTGCAGCTTCCAGCGCTTCTTATCATCTGCTGTTTCGACCCTCTCCTGTCACTACAGGGCTTTGCAAAATGGGTGAACCCCTCCAGCTTGCGCAATGGATTTTTTAGGTGAGGCACAGCATGCGCAGAACTGGCCCCAGCCTTTACTCCTAAGGTTCGTCTGGCAGGGCTGAGTGAGCTTGGACAGTGACAGTGAGTACCTTAAGACATAGGTTTAGTTAGAGTATCCTTCTCTGGGATGGATAGCCTTACAGGGCTAAGCGAGCTCCATCTGCCCGGGCTTGGAGTTAGAGTTGTCCTTCTCCTGGGATGGTTGTCAGGGGGCTAGCAAGCCTATCCTGCCTGTGGACAAACTTTGTCTGACCCTTCAGTTGAGACCTGCCTGACATGGGAGACCCTACTGGAAGCACTTACCACCACCAACATAGCTCACAACCTCATGAAGGCACACAAGCTTCTTCCCTGAGACAAGGGGTTGTCTGTGGAGAGGCAGGATCTGGTACCTTTTTACTTATGAACAGTTTCCATTGCAGACTCAGCAAGACTGTTAGGATGCACTCCTTATGTTGAGGCACAAGTCTGTGCAAGCCTTGAAGGCTTGTGAAATCCATTGCTATGTAATAATCTAGAGTTTCAGGTTTACTATGCAGTAAATGGATTAAGTAACTTTTTGCATTCCTTTGAAGGGAAAACGTGAGGAACTGGAATTAAGTTTCTTAGCTTTAAAAATTCTTGTCACAATAAAGACAGTGCCTAAACATGTAGTGTTACATTTAATGTAGCTTCAGGCCTTCTGTCTTGGATACAGTTATATCCATAGAGCTTGAAGGATGGTTGGGTATTTTGCTTCCTAATTTATGTGTGTGAAACAAAGGATCAGACTTACTGTTTCACTGTGGCTGCAGAGATGGAATTTTCTTCTTGACTCAGCTATAATATATACTCAAGACAGATATGTTATTTCTGTAACAAAGAAATAGTGCTTTCATGGGAGGTAGGAAGAAAAATACGCTGATGTCAATGAAGTTTGGATCAGTTTCCAAATTAAACTCTGTAGTAACAGGTGATTAAGAACTGATCCATAAGATTCTTTAGGAACATTTGTAACTTCAAAATACAAAGATAATTAGTTATTGTATGGCTCAGATAAAACAGAAGAGGTGCCATGTTAGTTCTACTGAGAACAGTAGAACTATTTCAACAGGCACTTGCCACCAGACCACTGTGCTATAGAAATTATCTTATATAATTGCTTACCTAGATCAAGTGACTAAAGCTGCATATTTCGTATTCTTACTCCAAGAGGAGAGCTGAATGAAGACAATGTTTATACTGTATTTATTTGAAGTCTGAGCATGCCAACACGTTAAAATGTCTTTCACTTTTAAATTTATATGGATTGTTTTGCCTATGAGAAAGTAATGATTAGAAATTCTAGTGTGGTTTCACACTATTTAGTATTCCAGTAGTCTAAGATGTATTTATTTGTAGAGACCTAGTTACAGGAAACATCTTATCCCCAGCATCCCTTGACTATTAATCTGAAAAGTCAACAGCCTTCATCTGTAAGATAAGTGAACTAGTGTAGTTCCTAAGTTAAATGTAGAGGGCTTTGACTGTCGCTGTCAGTTTTGATGTATTTTTTGGTATGATTCATTTGCAGTTACATAAAAAATGTACTGTAAATTAAAAAAAAATAGTCTTTTATTTTCCAATCTATTAGAATTCTTGTTATATCTTTAATATAATTAATTTAATTTCTCGTCAATTGGGTAGAAGAGTGCTCTGATCTGCAACACATAATACTGATACAGTGTAGGAAATTCTTGAGACTGATGACAATTTGAACCTGCTTTGAGTGTTTCCAGTCATGCTGACCACTATTGATTTTTCTGTTTCCTGACAGTTCCTTATTTAGATATATGTTTGATTCAATTCAGCAATATAAAGTGAGGTTGGAAAATTGGCTTAGAAGTTGGTTGTAAACAAGAGAGTTATTGACCTTCTGTACAGCAAATAAAACTTCAAAAATAGTAATGGAAAAAGGAAATATTATCAATGACACTGTTTACTTTTTTTTGCTTGCCTTTTTTCACCAAAATTTCCTTCATGTCTGAATTCATCTTTTTGAGACAAGTCTCTCTATTTTTTTGAGGAAGGGTTATCAACTTCCTTTTACAGTGCTTTTGGTAAGTGATAGATAGATTGGCATTGCTCTGAGACTTAAGAATAAAAATTTCATTTATTATTCCTTTCCATAGAATAGAAGCTTATTTTTGCTTTCAATAAAGTCTGCGTATGTGTTTCTACTCAACCAACAAATCTGTTCTTTATCTTGATATTAAAAATAGTTTTGCATTAGTTTTTCTCTCAGGAGGTAGTCTGTGTTCCTTATTTTGGGAAGAAGATTCTTATATTAGGTTTGGTAGGAAAAAAAACCTAAGAAGCCAGACACACACCTTGTCCCCTCCCCAGGATAAGAGAAGTAGTAACAGAAGTAAACTCTGATCATAAAAACTCTTAAACTGGATAACTTCAGTCTTGCAAAAATACTTGAATGAAAAGGGAATAAAATAGAGTTTGGTAAGAAGTTTCAAGTGCAATTTAAAACAAAAATAAAAAAAGAAAAGAAAAGAAGAGGCTTATTCTATTTTTTTTTTAAATGTCAACTAAAATGTCTGGAATTGAACCTTTATGGACACAGTATGCAGTCTTTTTTATTATTATTTGTTTGTTTTTCTTTTTTTTAGCTCCACTCATAAAGCTAAGATGTCTCTGAGGCAAATAAAGGCATGAAAGCTCATGGTTTGCTTCAGACCATTTAGTTTAAGAATTCTCCAAAATAGCTGTCCTTTGAGATTTCAAATTAAATTAGGAAAAATAATTGCTGTAATCCCTATGTATAAAACAATCTTTGCCATTTACTTAGGTCTTTTAACACAGTTTGTTTAATCTATTACCACTGTCACCCCTACTGTGTTCTGTCATAATCCAATCAACTGCAAGAAAAGCATGCTACTATTTGTAAAGCAAACAAAGTAAACGTTTTGGTGTTAATTTCAAGAGCTCTAGTTTCCTCTTGATTGATAGTGAAACAGGAATATTAAGGTGTAATTTTTTAATTTTTTTTTTTTTTTTAAGAAATTGGTTGGAGCTACATTTCTTAGATATGGGAAATTTTATTTGTTCATTTCCTGGATAAAAACTCAACCTCGCCATTCATAGTAGCGCAAGCAACTAAGTGTTTGTTAGCAGACTGTAATTCTCATTCTCCACGAGTGACGGCTTGTCAAGTTTTGAGAATTCCAGTTGATGTATGTCTCTTATAAATTTCAAGCAGTATTCTCCAAAAGGATTAGCTGAAATGTGAATTCTTCCCTTGACTGAGATTAGAGAACATTTTAAATTCACCTAAACCATTGCATAGTGTTCATTTAGATTAAACTTGGTTGGAACTCTAATTATTAGGTTCATCTCTAGGGGAAAAAAGGAAATGTAGTTCAAGAAATCATATTAATCCCATCTAAAATGTCATTTTCACTAACGAATATAGCAAATGGGCATACTGTACACACCATGTTTAGGTAAGATCATGCACAAATATTTTGCTAAACATAACAAAAAATGGTAATTTGAAGAGCTTGCAGTAAGAGGGATGTTGCAAAAAGATTCCCAGTACATTTAAATGAGTTTAGATTCAATCTCTGTTTCTAATTACAGGAAGCACACAAAGCACTTGAATCTGAGTGGTTTTGTCTTTATTAAAAAATAGCCTTCAAGTCAAAGGCTACTTAAGGGATGCCTAATATTAAAGTTATGAGTAAGTCATTGAACCAATGCTTCAACTTCCGTTTCTGCAGTCAAGAATGACTCTGAGAGTTGCTCTCTTCAGATTTGTACAAGGAGGAATGAAAAGTATTTGACCTATGGGCAATATCAAGGAACTGGGGAAGCTTTTGGAAGTGGTTAATATTAAGAAGTAGGTTAGAATGGAACCCAAATAAAAATCTGATATTGGATAGTCTGAAAGGTCATAGCAAAAGAGAACTTTCTTAAGCCATGTGGTATATTTGCAGAGTTAAATTACTGAAGAAAGCTAGTGAAGCATCTTTTTGGTGCAGCTGTTTAAGTGACTCAGGTACATTTTATACCATGAGCATTGCTTTTAAAATATGGCAAAGCCACAGAAGTAGTAAGGCAATATATCTGAACCGCTTCTAAAGTAAGAAACACAGAGCAGGCAAGGTTGTGAGTGATGCGGACAGAAATTCTGGAGGTTTGGTTCTTTGCCCCAGCCTGAGGCAGAAGTCTGGGGAAGGTTAAGCAAAAGAGAAAGCTAAGAGGTGTTGTTGGAGTGGGGCTACAATGGGGCTACAACTGGGGGGGGAAGATAGGACAGCCTAGAGATCTGTACTGTGAGGGCCTTTATGGTGTGAGCCAGAATTGCGGATCTTGGTTCCCAGTCAGAGCTGGAAAATATGATTCTTCTACTGTTCTCATACTGTAATAAAGGTATAAGGTCTGCAAAGATGATCTGCGTATATAGGGGTGCAGTATATATAAAATGAGAAAATATGACTATTTGTTTCTAAACAACAGGAAAAGTTTTAAAGGAAGAATGACTTGATGCACCATTTATTATTGGTAATTTAATTGTAATCAATTTTTTTTTCAATAAGTAAAAAGCTCTCACTCAATCACATTCATCTTATGGGGGAACATAGGAAAATTTCAGGATGTTTCCCAGTGTCTTAACAGATAGGATATTTGTAACTGAGGGGTATTCTTAAATAGCTTTAAAAAAAAAAAAAGAAAAAAACCCAGGCAAATTAATACAGCAAATCTGTTAAAATGTAGGAGGACAGATTATAGATTTCATATTTTTTTTTTGTAATTTAGAAGTATTGCAGGGGCATTAATTCTGTCTAAGATGCAGTAAACACCAAACTGCCCTCTGACAATTCACATCAGCAGCTAGATGTCCCCATTCCCCAAGTAGGGAGTTTCCTACTGCTATTATTCACTCCTTCCTTCTAGTGCTCCTGAGTGGCTCAGCCTTACCCACCAGAGAGGCTTCTCATCAACTGCAAAGGCAGTGAACCTGTTCTGAAAGCACAAGTTAACAAGTTGGGCATAAACCTACTGCAAGAAGTCACCAGTTTCCAGTCTTCATCATCATGGGAGATTCCACTTTCCAGCTTCATAGACATAGCTTGTTCCTGTCCCTGCACTAAAGGGGATGGTTCAGGCTCCTGAAGCTGCAAGACTTCAGATATGGTCTAGCCCCTCTGTTTCTCATCCTCTCTGATGGTGTGCAGTTTGGTGGCCCCTTCCCACACATCTTTTACAAGGGAGACAGCCACTTGACAGCTACACACCTCCTGCCATCTACAAGACCATATGTCCAGTGAGAGGCTCAAGGGACTCTCTGCAACCTGATAGTTGCTGTATCCTCCTTCTGAAGTTCTCTCTTGATACAAGATTCTAGTAGTGAAGGTGCAGTTCCTTCAGTCGTTCTCTGTGTGGCAGCAGCAGGTACTCACAAGTACCTGACAGAGTTCCCATGAGCCCCTCAATGATCTCTGAGAAAATGCTGAGAAAGTCAAGAGGCTTACACCACAGCACTTTCAACTTCAACTTGGAGAATGTACTCAGAGTGATTATTTCATCTAGGGTACTTAAGAAAGTCAGTCAATAACAATAATAATAACAAAATTGAGGAATTGTTCTTACTCAAATATTTGATTTTGAAATATGCAAATATATGGCCTATCTTGTTGACAATATGAGAACTCTCCAACCAGAAATGGTAGTAAAATATTGATATATTTATATTAGCAAATATGAGATAAAATTGCATCAAAAATGGACACTGAGATGAGGCTGATATTCTGTTTTGTTTTGCAAGGTACAGGAAGATGGTCATATTTAGTTTTTATTGCTTTTATTGTTTTCCCTAAATAAATTTGCATATAGAAGATACATTAGTGCATATTTTCCTGTGATCAAGGAATCAATTTTTTTTCTGTGCTACTCTTATTCGAAACACATTTTACTCACAACAACAATTACTGGTATTTTTGCGGACTGGTAATGCATGAGATTTGTATCTTGAACTACAGATTGTTAAGTTCTGTTCTGAAAGATAATAAGGTATGTGCATTAGTAACTTGGTTGATTAGGGCACACGGATATGATATATTGCCTGGCTATAAAAATAAATAAAGCATTTATGCATTCATTCTCTTTAAACCATGGTTAAAAGCCCCTCAGTTTCCAAGACAGAAATAGTTTAGCATTTGGTTTATTCTCAATAGAACTGTATTCTTACTTAAGAAGACTTCATTCTTCAGTATTCTTGTCTGGAAAAAAATTCTTATTGTTATGTAGCTCTCAAGATTCATGTCATCATCCCTTTTCCCCACATGAACTCATTAAAATAAGTGACATGAGATGTGTGGGTTTTTTCCACATAGTATGAATGTGAATATTAATTTCAGTATTTCAATAATATCTTAGATTGCTTATTTTAATATATATATATACATATAGGCATGTGTATATAAAACAAAACAAAAAGATTGAATGGAAACCTATGTTTGGTGGTCTTTGTTTTTCAATGTAATATATGATATATATATCCTTTTGATACCATTTGGTCTTCCGGAAAATTGATTTTCGTATTAATCTGGAGTTAAGTACAGAGGTGCTTTGTACAATTTTTTGTCAGTCTGTACCTTCTGATTATGTACACTAAAGAAATGACAGCAGCACTTCATAAAACTTATTTATGTCAGAGAAAAAATTATATTACTTTTGCATTTTAAAAACAGCTTCTGTTTATACCACATATATCATATACAGTTCTATACTCAGCAGCAGCTACTAGAGAAAGAATAGATACTATTGCTAAATAGATACTACTTGCTAAAAATTACCATATTTCAAACTCTTATAAGTAGGGCTGTAGAACTGAGGACCACAGTATTACAGGGCTAGTGTGTCCTGAACAGATTATAAACACTTTTCAGTTGATCTGATTTTGCTACAGCTCACTTAGTTTAGTTGCAAAATGAAATATACTTGTATAAAGGAGAACCTTTCAGTCAGTCTGGTTATCACCAGGTTTTGTGCACTGACAAGTATTGTTATTGTAGACTTTTCATCCTGAAGAGAGTAGAAGTGCAGATTTCTTTCTCCTGCAGATATATTTAAGGAAGATTTTTTGTCTTTTATTTGTGATTGTAGATTTCAGAACGAAAGCAACTACTTTCCTTCAGTTTTAAATCCTAACTTTAATTATCAACTAGATCATAATTTACTAAATAGATTTACTGTTCTCCATCAACAGTAGAATCTACTTTGGAGGCCAATGGGAACACAGAGTTTTTTATTTACTTAATGTTATACTAAATTAGGGGAAATTGGAGACAGTAAGTCTCAAAGAAGGATCATGTAAATATGTAAATATGCAAATATGAAAACAGACATTATGTGGGAGAAGACACAGCCGAAACTACACAGGATTTATCAGAAAAAATAATCATGCTCTTACCTTGCAACTCACAATGTTCTCTCATTATGTTATTTGTTTTTAAATGTGCATTCAAACGTTCATATATTTCTAGCATATCTACAGGACTATCTACTTGAAAGAATTGGCTTTACATCTTATGGCTATCATACATTCTATTTATAACACGTTTTTTTATGTTCATTTTAACAGTCCTTTCTAGTTCTAACTGGTTTCCTAGATAATTTTTACAATAACTTGTTATTCATGAAGGAAAATGTTGAACAAATAAGCAGCACTGTATAACTTGGTAGACACGGAGGGTTTGGGCATTCCTCTGGTGTCACTCTTGTTATGAATTACTGATTACACTATTACTTAATTCACTGGCTACTATGAAGAAGCCCAATATACCCTGCTTGAGCAGGGAAGTTGGACCAGGTGGCCCACTGTGGTCCCTTCTAACCTTACCCATTCTGTGATTCTGTGATACTGCAAGAAACTTACAGTATTTGTTTAGTCATCTTGTTAAATTTTTTGTCCAGAAAATTGTAAATATCTCTTGTTTAAAATGAGATAAAACACAAAACATTTTATAACTTTAAAGTAAAAATTAACACATGATATGTTGGCAATTCTTTACTCATTTCAACAATTTAGATAGGTAAAAGTAGTTCCCCTGAAGTTTTTCATTATTTTCAGATATTTGGTAAAAGTAGAATTTTGATCAGGTATTATGGATTATTTTCTCTGATACTCATTGAGAGAAAATATGTTTTCCTTGAATGCATAGTAAATTTTCCTGAACCAGAGGTGTTAATTTTAATGTAATACATAATACATTTGAAATTGAACTAACACAAAACTGATAAAAACTGTGCCAGATCTGCATGGAAAGAAAGATCTGTGAGATCAAGTGTTGCTTTCCCTACCTCACTCCAAGCATTTTCCAATTTTTAAACTTATTTATGCCTCTCTGCATATATTACTTGTGATTGTTGTAAAGTTTTAGGCTTAAAGATTTTTGTATATCTATAGACAACTTATATTCCTGCATAAATCACTTCTGGTAAATTATCATAGCCACAAAAGACTTTTTTCTGTGTACAGATGGGGAAAGGAAAATAGGCGATGGTAAATCAGCAACTTTTTTTTTAATGTCATCATTGTGCAATGATATCAGCTTGGAGCAGACAAGCATTTGAGCAGAAGGAAGAAATATTTGATTACTAAACATGGTGGTGCTCAGCATTCTTATGCATATAAGCATTCATTAAAAAGTTCAATTTGTTGCAGGGCTTGGTGTCTCAAGATATCGTCAGTCACAATAACATTTATCATGCTTTCAGTAGTTTCTGGTGGACTAAATGGTGTTCTTGGCAGACTTGCTCACAATAAGAGAAAAAGCAGAGTAAACTTTTTTGTTCCTCTATTGAATCTTGAAGTACTTGTCAAATAAAAATATATCCAACATTTGTCTTCTTTTTCCTGTAGGAGTGCTATGAATTCTGGTAGTCTTTGATTGCACCTTTTAGATGAAAAAGGAAAAGAATTCTAGAAAATGTCAGATATACTCTAAATAATCATTGCAAAACTGCACAGTGTCACACATGCTAAGGAACACATATGCCAGCAAACACCACACCAGCGCACAGCAGTGCTGGTTTCAAAAGCAGGAAAGCTGATTGATTGGTTTCCTTTCAGATGTTATGAGCTTTTGCAATTTTCATCATGTTCTTACAAACCTCTAGCAGTAGAAATCTCAAAACAAATAAAATAAATATAAAAAATATATATAAATAACCCCAAACCAACAACAAATAAAACCAAAACCCCAAAATAGAATCATCCCATATACCAACAAAATAGAGGTTACTTTGCAAGTAATGAAGATTCTTGGAATTGTTTTCTATCCATTTGCACATGAGTGTCTTGCTTGTGTGAAGTCTATCTTACTCTTACACCTTTCTCAAAGGGAGGTATGCGGTGGAATGGAACCATTGTCATCTTCTGTAGCAATGCATCCTACCTACATGGCTTGGAGAAATTCATGTCAGAAATGGGTTGATGAAGACAAGCAGCCATCCACTGAGAATGCTTTAACAACTGATGTTTTTGGTGTTTAAATGTACTTAATGTAAAACTGCAAAGTCACTGTCTTTTTCCCAGAAGATCCCTGCAAGGCCAGGGGGCTGGGAGACAGGTAGTGGGCTCAAGTTACCTGATTCCCTCTCCCATTGTGTGTAAATCCCCTTACTCCTATTGGCTTGAAGCCAGACTTCCCCTTCTCCCTTATTGGCCCCCAAGTCCCTTATAAACCTGTTCCCCTGAATAAACTTCCTCTTTGTTCCTCACCTGACCAGTGGCTCCTGTGTGTCCTTCCTCGNCAGTAGAAATCTCAAAACAAATAAAATAAATATAAAAAATATATATAAATAACCCCAAACCAACAACAAATAAAACCAAAACCCCAAAATAGAATCATCCCATATACCAACAAAATAGAGGTTACTTTGCAAGTAATGGAGATTCTTGGAATTGTTTTCTATCCACTTGCACATGAGTGTCTTGCTTATGTGAAGTCTATCTTACTCTTACACCTTTCTCCAAGGGAGGTATGCAGTGGAATGGAACCATTGTCACCTTCCAAGTATTGTAGACAGAGGTGAACTAAAACCACAAGTGATTTCAGAGAATTAGATTTCTTAATCTAATTATTCTCTTCTCTTGTGTATATAGTACTGCATTGAAGATGCTTCTGCCTGTATGAGTTTTTTCCTGATCATCCAGCACAGACTATTTTTTTCCCTAGTTATTCTGAGGGAGTGTTAAAGGTTCAAACATAGGAAGGTGGTGTTGGGAGAAGCCCCTCAGAGACTTTTTCTCACCATACCAATGCAAAAGGTTTAGTCTTGGAGTCCCAGGAGTGAGGACAAAAGATAGCTGATGACTTTTAGATTCAAGCTTAATGGTTGGGTGGAGCTGAGATAACAGAACCCCAGCACTGAAGGGTGGGGAGAGGTTTTTCCTTTCTTTGTTCCCTGTGTGCTGGTTTGACTTTTTGGGGGTTTTCTTTGGGGAGCTGCAGAAAAGGAGCCACAGCTTGCTGGTGAGCTCTCTTTTTCTGGCTCTGCTCTTTGCTTTTACCCCTCCATCTCTGGGCACCCTGAGCTTCAGAGAGAGAGAAAACAGAGGAAAGACACAGTTGCTTCAGGACACTGCAGACCTTTTTTCCCCCCTCTTCATGGGGATCAGTTTGGACTGCAAGGAGATTCCTGGGAACTATCACCATTTCCTCCACTCCCAGTTTTTTTTCCTTCTTCGTTTGGAACAGAGGACAAAGAGAGAGAGAGAGAGTTCATGTGAGTGCTCCCCGCTTGTCTCTGCCTCGCTGGGAAAAGACTGAGAATTCATCTTGCAGCCAGCCGAGGTGGGACACTGACACTGTCCATAAATATAACTGCTCCAGGAGGAATCTACTGTTTTGGGGGTTGTTCTCTTTTGTTTTTACCTTTGGTGCTGGGCAAGTAGTTTGCTCTGGTCTGTTTACTGTTATATTTATATCTACATATACATATATTTATATTTATATATATAGTAGTTAAGAAAGTTATCCTTATATCCATTTTCTAATTAAAGTTCCTTTAATTTAATAAAGAGTGACATGATTATTGTGGAGGAATCCTCTCCTCTGCCTTTTTTGGTAAACAATTTGGAGTTTTCACTCAAACTAAGACATTGTCTTTAAGCATTTGATACAGCTCCTTTCAGACCACTGATAAAAGATTTTCAGACCCAGTAAAACTGTGAAGGTGGTTAGTAAAACTGCATACCTGTTGAGTTCTTGACTCTGGTTTTGAAAATGCCATCGGATATGACACTTTTTGAGCGATACTGTTCCTGTGTGAGTTACAGAAAAGGAAAATTTACTTCTTGTACTGAGTTTTCTGAGTAGAGAAAAGATCTACAAGAATCAAATTCACTGATTTCTTAATGAGGCTTTTTAGTTATTTCAATTAGTTTTCTTTGTGAGGAAAGTGACGTGATCCTTAATTCACATTCAACATGTGGCTTATTAAATTTTCAGTTTAATATATGTCTTGCTTAAAATTTATAGAATAATTTAGAGCATAGGTAAATGGAAATTACCTGCATGCACAAAACAATTAGGATGTCAAGAATCTTGAAAAAGTGTGTTCATTAATCGTGCTTTA
>VWZD01004586.1:40601-60978 GCA_013396695.1 Sakesphorus luctuosus | reverse complement strand
AAGGCTCTGCACAGTCATTTAAAGCACAAAAATTATATTGATATCAAATTTTAATTTTTGATTTGTGTAAACTGAAACAGATGTTTTACATCTGTAATTGAATGAGTGTGCCAGAGTTTTTTAGTAATTGGTTTAAACAGGGATTCTTGCACGTCTGGATCACAAGTAGGCCATATTTGTCTTGCCTGTAGATTCCTAGTAGAAAGACAGATAGCATTAGAAGTTAATATTTTGGTGTGGTTGTGTAAAGTTCAGACTGTAAATAAATAAACCTACTCTTTTCAGTCAATTCAGCTGTGGTAAATGCCATGCATGTAATGTGAAGTATCTTGTATGGATCGCTTTTATTTAAGATGTTCGGAGAATCTCAGAAAATGCTCTTGGTAAAAAAGGGCAGTTCTGTAAAAGAAAATTTTTGGAGAAAGAATTTCTGGCTGAATTGGCATTTTTATGTTTTTGATATCACTGCCAGTCAGATAAGATGAAAATGACAGGGTTTTCTACCATAATCCTTTTGTTCTGTCCATCTCTATTTTAAGTGCTCTATTTTAAGCTGAGGAGCATAACTCTCTAAATACACTTTCCTATCTTTTCCCAAGTTTTATAGGAAGCTGATAAATTTTTTGCACTAAAACAAAAAAACAAACAAACAAACAAACAAACAAAGAAATTGCACCCATCTTAATCTCCCTTGCTCCTGAAGGGTGTGTGGAAATTCTTTTGTTTTCTGTTTGAAATCATATTGACTGTAACGTCTCTTCATCATCTTTCTTTTTGCTGTCATTACATCTTAATTGTCTTCCATCCTACTCTATCTTCCTTTGACTAGGGGAAAGAAAATCTTGTTTCAATAAAACTTTTTGAGCCTCAGACACTGTTATGTTGCCTTTGAACTGAACTAGGGCATTAAGATTTTCCTGCTAATGATCTGTAAGTGGTAGAGTTCCTTTTTCTGTGTCTGGGTTTTTTCCGCGGTTCTACCTTCATGATAGTCATAAAAGGGTGCAGGTTAGCTCTAAGATATAATTATCAAGTTTCAAAAGGCCAGTACACTGTACTTCATTTCCACCATTCCCCTTTGCAATTACTCACTTCACTGACACTACCTCGACCATACTCTACGCTGCAACCAATATTCTGGTCTTCCTATTAAAAGGTAAAATTCAGTGCAAGTTTGTGGAGACATTTTAAGGAGAGAAAATATTCACATTTGAAGGGAAAATTAAAGATCTCAATATTTTTTTAGGATGTGAATTTTTTCTTATCTTTCACTTCCTTTATAAATCAGAATCTAGAGATCCACACAAGAGCATCTAAAATACTTAATGTCTTTACAAATATGACAATTTATATTTTCGGGGGAAAAAAAAAGCCATGCCTGAAATTTTTTTCACTGAAGGTGTGAGATAGGTATCACTTCTGTTTAGTCAATTTGCATTTTTAAACTGAAGCTTCTCTAATATGTTTCAAAATGAAAAGTATGTGTTACTGTTCTGGTGAAAAGTTTTTCTGTGAAAAATGAAAGAGTTGAATTTAAGGCAGCAATAGATTCATTTAAAGGATGTTTGTTTGTTTGTTTTTCGTGTAATGAAGGACGGGAAAAAATTTTTAAAGTGCCAGGTTCCATTTAAAGTAACACAGGGACATAGAATCATTTTCAGTTGAAAAACAAGGAATATTCCACATCATGCTTCTGGAGATAAAGAGATCCCTGAAGATTTTGTTGCCTTTTTTTTGTTTGCTTGTTCGTTTAGTGGGGGTTGTTGGTGGCATTTTTTTCTTTGATTGGTTGGGTGGGGGTTGTTTCTTTTAATTTGTTTTCTTTAATTTTGCCTTGTTTTAATGAGAACAGATTCTCAAAAATCTAAGTAACACCTAGCATTGCCTTTAGTAATTTCACTTAATTTTTCCTGAAAGACAAATCATCCATTATGCAAAGACCTTTCTTACAACATCTCAAAGAAGGTTGAACAGAATTGAGTGTGTTCTGAAAGACCACAACCCTACAAGATTTTTTGTAGAAAATTCCACAAAAGAAAACCCAAATTATCTAATTTTGCTTGTTCTTCCTAACTTAATTCCACACTTTTCACTTTGCTTTTATCTCTCTTCTTATTGTGGAGGAATGGCATGAATGACTGACAAACAAGGCAATTTTTTTTTCTGACTTTACTATGGAGTCCTTTGTGTATATTGTACATACATAGGCAGGCAGTTCAACACCATGCATGTGTTCACTCACTCCCCCTCCAGTGTGATGAGGGAGACAATCTGAAAAAAGCGTAAAACATGTGTTTTGAGATAAAGACAGTTTAATAGGAAGATAAAAAAATTATAAAAGAATATACAAAACAAGTGGCATACAGTGCAACTCAGCACCTGCTGACTGATGACCAGCTAGACTTTGAGCAGCAATCAGCCCCTCCCAGACAACTACACCCATGTATTGTTTTTTCAGAGTGACTTCATATAGACTGGGATATCCTTTTAGCTAGTTTGGATCAGCAGTCCTCTCCCAGCCTCTTGTACAATCCCAGCCTCCTTGCTGGCAGGGCAGTATGAGAAACTGAAATGGCTTTGACTTGGTGTAAGCACTGCTCAGCAATAATGAAAATATTCCTATCTTACCAACATTATTCTCATACCAAATTCAAAACACAGCACAGTATCAGCTATTAGCAAGAAAATGAACTCTATCTCATCTCAAATCAGGAGAACTAAATATGCAAATTTGTCATTATTGGAGCTTGTAGACATCTTGGGCACAATGAATTAAAATTTTACAGACAAAGAGGTAAGTAAATTTATCTTTGACATCAGATCTTGGTTTGGTAGTCATCTTCTGTTTAATTGCCTGACTGAAATTCAACCTTGAATGGTTTCGTGATTTCTCTCTATTTGAAGTCTGCCAAAAGTGAATTTGTATTGATTAGTGTCAACACTGTGAAAAGGTGAACTTTCTGGTTTACAATTTCAGCTGTGTATTTTGGCTAAGGCGTTGCAAGAACATGTTCCAGAACTTTCATGGATACTTGTAAGACATTATGTCTGTATATTAAGGAAAAATATAGGGTTTGTGATTGTAGTCCAGGAGACAGTATTTAAACGACTAAAAACTTGCATAATTTTGTTGTGGGAAAAATAATGTTTGGGGCTAAACAGAAGTGTGTGATCTCTGCATTTCCAGCTCTTGTACAGAAATTCAGTGGGTAAAGTTTAAAGACCTCATTGGGAACATGTGAGCATCAGTATCATGTGCATTGGAGTTAATATACTGTAGTCTATAGCCAGCAGCTAGACCACATGAAAAGAAAAACTAAATCCAAACTCAATGGTACAAGATTATCTTTCCCTGATTCCCTGTTTAGAATCACAGTATCACAGAATATTCTAAGTTGGAAGGGACCCACAAGGATCATTGAGTCCAGCTCCTAAATGAACAGCCCATACAGGAACCAAACTCATGACCTTGGTGTTATTAGCACCATGCTCTAAACAAATGAGTTAATTTCAGGTTTTAATGTAAGTACAGAAATTCATCAAGTTCTAATGAATTTAATTTGGTAAGTAACCTATAAAGATTATGAGGTAGAATGACTCTAAAATACATAGACCTCTCACTCTCTTGTATTTTAATCAGGTGGGCCACCCTCCCAAACTAGTAGCTTTATAGTTGTATTAAGTCCTCTCATGCAAGAACAAGTCTATAATATAAAAAAACCTGCTGAATAGTGTAATTGTTAAAAAAAAAATTAAAATTAGTTCCCAGTTATTCAGCCAAGATGATAGAGAATATAAAAGCAATGTATTCCTTTCTTTCTTATTTGTTATTTAAGGCAATCTTAGATCAAAAGCCCATTTTAATCTAAGAACTGCTTTAGATTTATCTCCAAGAGTGTATCATGACGTTAAGACTGGCCAAAGTTTAAGCAATATTGTTGGGGTGTAGGGGAAGGGTTGCACATGTGTTGCTGTTTTATTTGTTAAGGAAAGCAAATAATCCATGATGAGAAGGAACAGCCTGTGGAAATATCTGTTGTTGATAGAATAAAATGCCCTGAAGTGTAATCCATTCACTTTTAAACTCTTTGACAATTTAGTTTTCTGAGGGAAGTAGTTGGTAGTCATCCTCTGTACTTAGAATCGCAGGATCTCTCAAGCTGGAAGGGACCCATAAGGATCATTTAGTCCAATTCCCTGCTACTTGAAGGGCTACATAAAGATAAATCATATGTCCAAGAGCATTGTCCAGACACACTTTGAACTCCGGCAGTTTTGGTGCTGTGACTATTTCCCCAGAGAACTTGTTCCAGTGACCAACCACCCTCTCAGTGAAGAACCTTTTCCTAATGTCCAACCTGAACTTTCCCTGATGTTGCTTCACATGATTTTCTCACGGGTCACCAGGGGTCACCCCTCAGCCTTCTTTTCTCCCCGGTGAACAAACCAAGTATTCTCAGCCACTCTTCATAAATGTTGCCATCAAGCCCTTTCAACATCTTGGTCATTCTTGTCTGGACCCAGTCTGATAATCTCATCATCTTCTTATATTGTGGTGCCCAAAACCACACACAGTACTCGAGGTGAGGCTGCATCAACACAGAGTAGAGTAGAACAGTCACTGCCCTCTGAATGAATGAACCTCTTTAACTTTATAGAGTTTCTAATTATTTTTATTTACTCAGAAATAAGGTGGCAACAGACAAGTTTGCAATTAGATTCAGCTAGATAATCACTTAGTAACTATTCACAGCATCTGAATTATGTTTCTCTGATGCTGTAACGAAGCATTCTCTTTGCCTCACATTGCGTAGCTTTTCTTTATTTGCCAGAAATTGGGTTTAGAATAAAATTAATATCTGAAAAAGGACACCTCTATGGCTCTTTCTAAATCTTTCTTGGTATGTTGATATTCTGTTTCTTCAATGAAGAAGTGCCTCACAATGTTATCAGTCTCTTTTTTTATCAAACAATTGATTTTAGTTCTCACAGAACTGAATGGTTAAAAGATCTTAAAATTTTGAGTTTTATATATTAACATTAATGTTCTTTTTTCATCTCAGTCGGGACTTTTTATTTTCACAGTTTTTAATCTATCTTAATCTCTTTTAATCTAATTTAAGAACCAGTTAATAATAACTTGTTAATAGTAAGAACTTGTCAATATTAATCTTCTGATCAATATATGTTAGCATGTGATAAGTACCTGTTTTGTTCTATTTAAAAAGAAATAATTTTACCATGTTTTCTTTTGAATTCTGGGAAACATTTAATGCAGCCTTAACAAAACTTCTATGTAGTTGTCTCTGAAGAATACATTAGTTCATAGATAACTGCGTTGTATGACTTAATAACATGGCTTTTTATTTATCTATGGAATTCTCTCTAAATGTGGATTTGATGGATGAATTCATAAAGTTATCCTGAATTAAAGTTACAACATTTAGCACAAAAGATAATATTTCCCTTAAGCTTTTAACTGTGACCACAAGAAACAGATTAGTGTAAAAACTTAAAAATCTTTTCCCTGATTATGAGGTTAGCAGTATGCAATACTGAAGATATACTTTAGAACTTCTTCAGTTTAATGAATATTCATTACAATCCTTCTAAAGCGTAAACAGAGTAAAAACATGCTGATTTTCATCCTTTGTAAAATAAAAAATAAACTTTGACATTGTCAAGCCAAACTCAGTGTCAACATTATTTAAAACATTTAATTATTTTTTAATATTGTTTTTCCATAAATAGCAGGAAAAGAATAAGATTTTGTTACCAGTTACTATGTTAAAAAATGATCTATGCTTTCCTTTTGAAAAGGTAAAATTGATGAAAAAATTATTGTCTTGGTTACTTTCTTTTCAAATTGAAGGATTTAACTTTATGAAACATGGAAAACTTATTTCTTGGACTGATTTCTAAGATGCCCACCCTACTCTGAGATGAAACCATTAGCCTCACCCAGTGAAGAATATGGTGTTTAAATTATATTATTACTTTATTTTTTTCCTCTTTTGGCTGTTCTTTCTCTGACCCCAACCCTTCCCAGCTGGAAAGAATGCAGTCTGAGAATACCTCTGGATGGGGAAAGAGTGAGCCACTTGAAGCAGAAAAGCAAAATTTGGAAGAACAGACCAGAAAACTGAAATTACAGGTAAAATAAATACTGAGACTTCTGGAGATGAAAAAATAAAGCAACAATAACTAAACTGAGTTGTAATCATCAAAACATACAAAAAAAGATGTTGGTTAAAAATAAGGTATGTGTATTACTTAGTTTGATTCTTTGGGGAGCATTCACCCCCAAAATTACTATTTCATAATGTCAAAATATGTCTCTAAAACAAGGATTATATAAGACAGAACAGCCTGTTCTGCATCTCAAACTTGGATAATTTGAACTCAGTGACTTAGAATTTCTGTAGGGTACAGAAACAGAGAAAATATATTTCCATTTTTAAAAGGAGCAGGGAGAAATGACAAGTCTAACAAGACTATAAAACAAAAATGAAGACTGAGAAGAACAGAAGAGATTAAGTAAGCTTTGGTAGCTACAGAGTCCTGGTGAAGGTTAAAGCAAAGAAAGCTATGAGTCAAATCATTTCTCTGTCATGTTGAACACTGAAACTCTTCTTAGGGGATGATCTGTTCAGTTTTAAACCTTATTGTACTGCTAAAAATGATGTGATAAATTATTCAGAGACTCAGCTGAGCATATTTCCTTTATTTTTTGGTTTTCTATGCCAATACCAGAAGGCTCCCATTTTCAATAACACTATGAAAGCTGTGTAAGAGAAAGAAAAAAACCAAAACAACAAAAACCAGAAAAACAACACAACAACCAAAGCCTACTAACCAATTAACAAATGTGCATACCAGATGCTTTGAGCTAGGCAGTGAGAAAGTACTTTTTTTAATTATTATTTTCCTAAATAGCAAATAATTTAATCTAATTTATGTGCATTTATTGCTGAATAATGTCATTCTGAGTAACAAGATTTAGTTGCAACAGATAACTCCTCTTAGGAAAGACTGAGATCTGAACTTGATGTCCACTTTTGAATGTAATTATATGATTTTTCTATATTTCTGTGATGGGTAAGGAACAGCAAATTGAAGTTCATGCATATAGCACACCTTTCTAAAATATCTTACATAACAAATACTGGATATGGATTTTACTAGTATTAATTTTATCATATTATATCATACATATTATATAACATCATACCGTATCACATCAGTATTTTCTTGATTTCTGTGTAAAACAATTAATCTGAGGTTGGATATATGGTCAGAAAGATGCTCATCTGCTAAAGCGTGCTATTGTTTTTCAAATGTCTTTGATTTATGTGTTCCTGCTGCTTTGTTTATTTGTTTATTTTTCAAAAATACTAGTTACTTGTAGGTTATTAGACATCTGTGATCAACTCTGTCTGTTACTATGAGATCTATCTGTCAGTGTCACCCATCTATTTGATTTACAAGATCTGCAAAACATGGAATCACAGAACAAGTGAGACTGGAATGGAGGAGATCTTCAGTCCTACCTCCTGCTCAAAGCAAGGTCAGCTCTGAAGCCATATTTGGTTGGTCAAGGTTTTGTCCAGTGAGGTCTCAGAAGCCTCCAGGACTGCACAACCTCTCTAGGCAGCATGTTCGTGATGGGTTGACCCCAGCTGGCAGTTGAGCATCCACCCAGCCCTCATTCACTCTGCAGCAGTAAGGTGAGGGACAGAATTGGAAGGGCAAAATTGAGGGAAACCTTGTGGATTGAGATAAGGACAAATTAGCTGGAGAAGGTGAGGAAGGAAAAGAAAAAAAAAAAAAGAAGGCATGCAAAAGCAATACACATCACCGGGAGACTGACTGCCTAGCCAGTCTCCAGGCAACAGTTACTTTGGAAAAAACATGACCCTCTGCTATTGCAAGGGGCTCTTCCATCCCAGGTGAAGGACTTTGTCATTACTCGATTTCACAAGTTGCCTGTTGGCCCCTTCTTTCAACCTGGGGACAGAACTTTTTGATTCCATCTACAGGCAAGGATATTGCCTCTGCCTGCCCCATCCTCAGAGGGAGATAACAAGACCTTTATGGGAGTAGTTTCCTTCCAGAGCTGTGAATTGAGATATTTGCTGTGTTTCTCTGTTTTGGACTGAGAACCATGCCGTGGGATATATCATCACCAAGGCTGAATGCTCTTGTAGTCCTCAGCAGCATTTCCAGCCAGGACTTCTTGCCAGGGCCTGCCATGGTATCCTAAACATATTTGCTCACTGTGTCCAGGGCTCCTGGCCTCTGGCTACAGGGAGACCAAAAATTACCACCACAAAAAGTATTCTGTGGCACCAAGCACCCGTTGAGAACATGAGCCAAATAAAGGTCAACAGTATCAGAGGAAAGGACTGTGGTGAACTCTTAAACATGAAATTAACTCCTCACAGGAAGAAAAAGAAAAGTAGAAAAAGTCTTCTGAGAAGTATTACTCTAGCAATGAGTTCATGTCCAAATCAGTCATGGCACTGGTGACCTGGCAAGACATATGTGGAGAAGATAGTGGTTTGTAGAATTAGTCAGCATATTTTTCAAGGTTGCTGCTGCAATTAAATCAAAAACAGGAGTTAAGGAAGGAAAGAGTTTGTTTTTCAAGGATTCCAGCCTAACTGAATTTATATCTTAGGTGGAACCTGTCTATTTCCATGTAGACATAGCCTAATGTCAGTCTTGAACCTTTCTAAATTCTGAGACTATTTCTATCTAATATGCTATAATAATACAAATAATGTGATGGTAACTGGAGTTCAAGTACAATAACACATTATATGTGGGGTTAGAAGAGTACAGAAGGATCATCCCTGTAATATGGGTGATAGTTAGATGGTTAGGTTAGCAAAGACTGAAATTAGAGCTGTCTAGAGGTCTTTTTACATCTTCATCTCTATGATTGGGCTTTATTTAGCAAGTAGACAAAAGAGATATTTGTAATGTGTTATGAAATTAGTTTCAGAGCAAAAAACAGTTACCTAATGTTCTAGCTTTTCCAGAACCTGTATTTGGGAGATCCACTGTAGTTGCTTAGAACAATGTGGTGTTATTAATTGATCAATGGCTGAAACATACTTGTAGAGGCTATAAGCAGACATTGGCAACAATTTTTTGTTTAATAATGGATTCAGTAAGATTAAAAACACAGTATCAAAATATAGATATTAAATCCTTACATCCCTTTCTAAATTATTTCATGTTGACAATTATCTAGCTCTTTAATATGTATGTCACTACAGAATACAGGTTTTGTGCAATCTCTTGCCACTCATAGTGGTAAACCTTGCAGATGGAAGTTCTGAACATAAAATTTTTCCTTTATTATGTCTCACACAAATATGAATCCTTAATATTATTCTTAGCTGGCAGTATGTTGGTTTATAATTTTTCCATATGCAGTTTTTGAGAGTTTGACTTCTGTTGTACGAGATGAGCAGAATTGATGAAACAATTGAGATCAGACATTGTTGCTATGCAGTTTTATTGATTGCACTTCTTAGAATGGAAAATACAGTTTAAATTAATAGCTATGTTATTTGACAAATAACTTGGCAACAAATATTAAATGGATTTACCTGGTTCATCTAGGAAAGGATAAAATGAAGGAAAAAAATCCCCTTGTTGATGGTATAAATCAATACCCAAACCATGCTGTTTATAGAAAAATATTTTATGTTTCATCTGTGAGTATGACCTTTAAACAAACTTATAAATTAGTTTTGGGGAATAATAACTGTATTATCTCTAAAATTTATGGTAAATATCTGATTATGAAATATGAAATTAATTGAATATGTTTTGCAGTGGACTCATGCAGAATACTGAACTGTGGAGCTTGTAGATGCATAGATTGATTTTTTTCCCTACGTTTAATTTCTAACTTTACTATGATAAGGTTATCATGTTGCTGGGGATACGAAACTGTATATATTAAAGATGGAATGATAAACATCATTTGTTTTTAAGTGAAACCAAATTTAGATTAACATTAGCTAGCACGGTGACTTTTAATTCATCAATATATTAGGTTTGATTATTCAAAAGTAAGAAATACTATTTTTTTTCTGTAAATGGTTTGAAAAACTGTTTAAATAGCAAGGTTTTGCCAGCAAGGGGGCTGCAGGGGTGGTCTCTGTGAGAAGAGATCAGGAATTGCCCCATGCCAGACACAACTGGCTACAACTGGTTCCAAAACGAAGCCAAACTGAGCCAATGTGAGAGAAACAGTCCTGCTGACAGCGAGGTCAGTGAAAGAGAAGGAGAAGGAGGTACTCTGGGCACCAAAGCAGATATTCCTCTGCAATCCATGGGGAAGACCATGGTAAGGTAGGCATTCCTCTGAAGCCCGAGGAAATCCATGGTGGGGCAAAGACCCATGTTACATTCCATGGATGACCCTATGCTGGAGCAAGTGGACCTGCTCTAAAGGAAGGTGCAACCTGTGGAAAGCATATGCATGAGCAGGCTCCTGGTAGGAGTTGCAGTCCATAGGAGACCCACTCAGGAGCAGTCTGTTCCTAAAAGACTTGCTGCAAGGAAAGGTTCCATTCTCAAGCAATTCTTGAAGAACTGTGTCCTATAGGAAAAAACACATGCTTGATCACTAGATGGAGGATTGTGTCCCATCGGAATGACAGCACCCACTCTGGAGCAGCAGAACAGCATGAGAAGGAAGGAGAAGCAGAAGCTGTAATGGACTGACCCATATCCCAACATTCCCATCTTGTGCAATGAGGGAGGAGGTAGGAGAGATAATGAGTAAAGGAGTGAAAATGAGGCTGCAAAGAATGGTGAGAGGGAAGGAAGATGTTTTTAGATTCATATTTGGTTTTAACCATCTTACTCTATTTTTAACTGCAAATAATTTTAATTTTCACCAAGTCAACTCTATTTTGATTTGTGAGGATAATTTATCTCAATGCACAAAATCTTCTGTCTTCTTTTTTGCCCCTATACTATAGCAAAGAGGGTAGTAGAGCAGCTGGAAGGGCTTCTGGAAGACAGCCAAAGTCATCCCATCCGTGTCAGAAATGGGAGTATTCCTTGTGTTTCATAGGCAAAAGTTACTCTTATGATGCAACTTCAATGAGGTTGGTTTTCTTTGTATTTTTTAAATAGAAGGACAATATCCTCTGTCTCCTTTTCTTCAGACAAAATAAGTGAAAGGAGTATTTCTCCTTCCTAACTATATAATGAAATATTTGATAATGGTTTTCTTATATGCAGAAACCAGTTACCCTGCTGTAGTTTTTGTAACTTCTAATAGCATCACTTTGTAAACTCTAATTTCTATTAATACAAAATTTTGTGTGGGAAAGGTTACAATGTGAATGATATTCTTCTTAACTTTTAACTAAAAAATAAAACTAGTAAAGGCTATAAGACTAAATTGCTGGTAAATCAACAATTATTATTAACAATTATTAACAATCATCAAATTAACAAAAATTTTAAAACAAAAATAATCTGATTCTGCACATCACTAAGGAAGATGTTATAAAACAGCTGTACTCATTTCCACATTTATTATTAAGATAGTATAATTTAATTTCTTTATCGTTTAAGCACCTGTTTCAAACAAACTACCAAAGTACAAATACTGGGATCTTTCTTGGTGTATAATTGTATGACCAAGTTTTCAAAGTGACTGAAGTATTGGATGTGTTATTGGAAGGGAAAAAAACAGTCAGTTCAAAGAAACAGTGCATACATATTTGATTCTCAAGAAAGGGAACTGCAAATACCAGAGTTTTGTAGAGCCATGAGGGTTTTCATGATTCAGGGAAAAATGTTATCACTTATTTTTCTTCTCCAGTTAGAAACTGAATGTTTTTTGAGGTTTGCTGTGTATATGTATCAGGCCTTTCTGTTTCTAGTGTCTGCTGTGCTTCAATGGATTACCACTACTTACATGTAAACCCTTTGGATGATAAGCTGTTGGATCAGATCATATCTTAGTAACACATATTTATATGGTATATGAAAATGATTTATTACATTTCTTTATGAAAACAACATCTCAGCTACAGTTTTGAAAACTTTTTATGTATACAAAATTTTGATATGAGAAATTTTTATTATTTAAATATTAAATTCTTTTCTCTTTTACTAAGGAAAATATTATGAAATATCCAAAACAGGCAGCTAAAAAGATTGTTCATACTGTATTTTAATTCTTTACTATGATGGGTGGTGAGGCACGGGAACAGGTTGCCCAGAGCAGTTGTGGATGTCCCATCTCTGGTAGTGTTCAAGGCCAGGTTAGACGGGGCCCTGAGCCACCTAGTCTACTGGGAGATGTCCCTGCTCATGGTAGAGGAGTTGGAACTAAGTGGTCTTTAAGGTTTCTTCCAAGCCAGACCATTCCACAATCCTATGATTCTATTCTCCCCAGAAATTTTTGGATCATTTTAAAGTTCATTAATATTCATTTGTTCCAACTGTTTGATATTTACTTGAATGTAGATGTACTGGGTTGCACTTTTGGCTACAATGAGGTTGATAATGCACCAATGTTTTGCCTGTTCCTGAGAATACTTTGTTTTCAACCCCCTGCTCAAAGACCAGTATAGTGGTAGTGGGCAAGAGGTTTAGATAGGAAACATTCAGGACAGCTGACCCAAATTGATCTAAGGGGTATCCTTACCATATGATGTGCTCAGCAGTAAAAGCTAAGGGAACTAAGACTGGAGACATTTGTTGCTAAGGTGTTTGTCTTCCAAAGCAATGTCTATGTTATTCTGAGGCCCTGCTTCAAAGGAAGTGGATGGACATTACCTGCTGTTGGGAAGTAAAGAATGCATCACTCTTTATGGGTTTTTTGAGGGATGGTTTGCTTTACTTCCACATGTAGCCTTTGTGTTTATTTGCTGGTTTTTTTGTTTGTTTGTTGTTTTTGACTAAGCAGCCTGTATCTTGACCCATGTGGTTTCTCATCTTACTTCCTCCCCATGACCAGCTGAGGTTGGGAAGTGAGAGCAGCTGGGTGGGCACTGGGCAGACAGCCAGGATTAACACACTATAGTAGCACTTTGTTGCTGAGAGACAGCCTTATTTCTCTGAGATCCACAGAAACATATCACAAGTTATTAATTATAACCATATTAACAAATACAGTTGAGAAATCAAATTTAAGAAGTGGTTGAGAAAAATGAATGGAGTAAGATAAAGTGACAAATGCTGCAGCTGCATAAGCATACCTTTACAATTTGGTTAAAAGTTGTAATGTGGCTTTTAGGCAGATTTCTTCATCTTCCTCTCTTGAACTGGTATTGCTTTACTTCAACATGGTTTTGTGTACACTTAATTCTTTTTGAAGGAAACCATGTAGGGAGTTCTGCTTCGGGTATTTACAGTCCTTGATCCAAGCCCTTAGAGAGTGGCTGAGACTGGAGCATTGACAGTGTTTAGGATGGCCTCACACCACGTGTGGACTAAGGGCCAGAGGAGAGGCAAAGTCTAGACTCTTGTGTTTGTGCATGGGCCTCAGCACTGGCTGCTGTAGTCTGCTTATTAACTTCTGTTCTGCTGACTTACTGATGTGAATAGGGCCAAATGCAAAAGGAGATGGAATCTGCTTCCTTGTCAACAGTGATCACAGTAGACAGTGATTTGTCTACCCACTATCTGAGTGCCTATGGACTGCCAGATGTGTTTTGAGGAGGCAGCAGAATATGGAGGAGGAGTTTTATGATTTGCCTGGATGATGAGAGGAGATTGAATACTATGGGCTTGTACTAATTGCCATGTGTTTCATTCCTGGATTTGTGTCACAGGTCTCTTGGACTGAGTTTTTAATATATTTTTTACTCTTTATCAGAACAAACCTCCAGAGGACATATTTGTAATATTATTGTTAAAACCCTTGATATTCATCCAGTGCTATTCATCCAGTGGAGAATTATATTTATTTCATCGCAAACCTCTGGGGCTGGTTGTTGCAGTGATAAAGCAGTACAGACTCCACAGTTTGTTCCTTTAACAGATTTCTAAAACACAATATATTTTGTCAGAATTATGACTTGGGATATAGTTGGGTTTATATGCTTTTTTTTCCTAATTACTTTCTGATGAAATTCTTTTTTTCAATTCCTTAGAAAACCCATTAAACTGTAGAACTAAAACCACACAGAGTTTTACAGATATGTTCATTTCCTCTAGCAAATTATGCTTATATTTAATAAAAGTAAGGGGAAAAAAATTTACTAGATTACAAACTGTTATGGATCAGTCCTCAGCACTGTACTTTTCTCACCAAATTATTTCCAGTTTCAAAAGTAATTCAGAATTCCTGACAAGAAAAGCTGAAAGTGCAATAACAGATTTAAAAATTAATGTCTCACTTGCATCTGACTAGAGGTATAACTTTAAGAGTATTAATATGCTGCAAATATTAAATTTATCTATAGTATTTTATCTCCTATTTTCTAACTTCTTGAATGAGCCTGTAAATTGTAGTGATAAAATTTTCAAAGGTTGTATAAAAAATTTTAACACATTTTATAACAATGATAAAACTATAGGGTTTGCTGATGAATGTATACAGATGGCTATTCTATATTGGGTTTTTTCTACTTCAGGACAATATTTTTATTTCCCTTAAGAATAATTTAATATTCTTCTATAGCTTTCATAAAATAAGTTGAAGAGCATGAATATCTTAATTCAATAATTTACATTGAGATCTAATCATAAAATAATAGAAGGTCTAGTTGGAGGAGATCTCTTCAGTCATTTAACCTCAACCTCAGTGATGAGACCAAAGTAGTGAAACCTGTAATTTTAAATGGAAATATAGAGAGTATTACCTATACCAGTTAGAATATTTTCTTCTTTTTAGACTGAAATTCTCTATTTAAAAGTCATTGGAAGCCATTCAAGACAGAAAGGGGGAAAAAAAAAAAAGGAAGGGAGGTTAATTTGTCAACTCTTTTTTACATAGTGTTTATGTAATGGTCAATAAACTATCTGATGTCCTGCTGTTGATTTGTTAATAAAAAGACAAATAATGGTTTTTATAATTTCTGCAAGTTGTTTATCATATGCTATTTGACATGCCTTAGTTGGCTTTACAAAAATCTGCCAGATTTTAAGATCTATTTTTTCCCCCTTGAAAACAGCTAGTTGGACTATTTGTGTGATATAATATTGTATCTAGTTCCCTTTATGAAATAAATACAGTATTCTCCACCACAGAATATATGTTTGAGAAACTGACTTAACTTTTTTCTGCCCTATTCTCAGTCTTGAATGTGTTTTCAGACTATTCCCAAAATCTGTAATAAAATTCAGATATTTAATTCTGGTTTTTCCCCATTTTATTAATTCTTTAAATACATTTGTTACATTTTTGGTGTTGATACAAGGTCAGGAAGTTTCCCTTTTTTTCTGTTTTGGTTTCGTTTGGTTTGGGGTTTTTTTGTCTCATTATTAATTGTCAGTTGGTAAAGGGGGAATATATGCATCAAAGTGTGTTGATGCTCAGTTCAAGTTTCATTCCTTTACATTCACCCTGACAAATGTGACAGTTTCAGTGATTAATCTTCTCAGTTAGAAACTTTGTTCCTATGTAGAAAAACTTTAAGCTTATCTCAGTTGGTGAGGCACTTTTTACAGTTCCTGAATATTTGAAGAGTTCTTCTGATTAACTTCTGACTTCTGTGAAGTAGCAGACTTTCAAATTCACTTGCTGCAGGAACAGGAGTTGGATCTTGATGATCCTCGTTGGTCCCTTCCAACTCATGATATCCTATGATTCAAATTCATTTTTAAGGAAAATAAAATAAAATAAAAAAATAGAGAGAGGTTAATTCAGCCTTCAGTTTGGGGCATCTTTTAACAGAATTGGACAAGGAGCAGCATGATTTGTTCCTCAGCAGTATCCCTCTTAAAAATGCATGTTTGTGGATTTGAACTCTATTTTGTGATATTTCTAATCAACTTCAGAAATTTCAGTTCTTCAAACAGTCAGCAGTAGATGCTTGGAAGATCTTGTGCTTTGCTTTGCTTTGCTGTGCTATGCATATCACATTGTCTTTCAGAACAGCTATCTTGTGGTTTTATGTTCGTTGAGAAGGCCATGGGGTCAGTTGTTCCTGATAATCTCATAAACTTTCCTTCCTCCCTTCCTTTCTTCCTCCCTCCCTCCCTTCCTTCCTCCCTCCCTGCCTTTCTTGCCTGCCTGCCTTCATTTCCTTGCTTCCTATCCCAGGATATTGTGCTTCAGAAATAGACCAGTGAGCATCTCATGAGATTTAACAAGACCAAATGCAAAGAGCTGCACCTGGGTCAGTGCAACCCCCACTATCAATACAGGCTGAGGCATGAACTATTTGACAGCAGCCTGGCCAAGAAGGACTTGGGAGTTTTGGTGGATGAGAGGCTGGACACAACCCAGCAGTGTGCACTTGCAACCCAGAAAGCCAGTTGTGTCCTGCACTGTGTCCAAAGCAATGTGGTCAGCAGGTCAAGGGAGATGATTCTGGCCCTTTACTCTGTTCTGGTGAGACTCCACTTTGAGAACTGGATCCCCAGCACAGGAATGACATCAACCTGTTGTAGTGAGTCCAAACGAGGGCTGCAGATGATTAAAAGAATGGAACACTACTCCTATCACTTACTCTCTAAGTAAGGACTTAGAGAAGTGGGATTGTTCAACTGAGAGAACAGAAGGCTTAGCAGGAGCCTAATTGTGGTCCTCCAGTACATGAAAAGAACGTACAAGAAAGATAGAGAGGGACTTTTTACAAGGGTGTGTAGTAACAAGACAAGGAGGAATGAGTTCAAAATAAAAGAGAGTAGGTTTTGATTAAATATAAGGAAAAAATTCTTTCCTAAGAGAGTGGTATGACACTTACACAAATTTCCCAGTGAAGCTGTGGATGCTCCATCCCTGGAAATGTTTAAGGCCAGGTGGAATGGGGCCCTGACTAACCTGGCCTAGTGGAAGGTGTCCCTGCCCATGGCATGGGGGTTGGAACCAAATGATCTTTATGTCCAATCCAAACCAAGCCATTCTATCATTCTATGTGGAAAGAGTAATCTAAGTGGAAATAGCCAGTTTGTTCTCATTGAACCTTACTAAAAATGAAAAAGAAAAAGAAAAGAAAAGAAAGGTAGGACAACACCTCGAGGCTTAAGAATTGTATAAAAATTAAGTTCTGTGCCAAAGGAGGTAATAGAAATAGCAGCCTTTATTTTGTTATTAGATAAAATAATTTTCTTGAGAGATTTGCTAAAAACACTTGTTGTTTATGTACATTGGAGGCAAATAGTCTTCAAATGGCATAATTCTTACCTGTAGATCTGAATACCTCTTGTCTGACCCCATCTGTTCCTGTATGCTTTGCTTTTCTCAGTTTAGCAATATCAACCTCTCTGTCTTCTTCATTACAGAAAATTTCTGATGAAGAAAAATAATAGATTATGTAAGATAACCAAAGTTATTTCTCTATTTGAAGTTAAAATCCTTTCTTTCTCCTCTCTATTTTTTTCTCTTTTTAAGGTGCTTTGACCAAAATTTCATTTATACTTGACAATGATAAAAGTGTTCCTTAAAAGATAATGATGTGCCCTGTAACTACCCTTTTTAATGCAGAAACACTGTGAAAGAAAAGAAGTATTTAATATTTCTGGTCTCTGTTTAGATATAGTTGAAAAGCGAATATGTTAAAAAAAATTCAAGATAGTCTCATTCTGTGTTGTCATACAACAGACAAAGGAAAGGAAAATACTTGCAAAGGAAAACAAATAATCTTCAGCATTATTTCACCTCTTATCTACAATTAGAAATATCAATCAAGAAGACATTTAACCAGAAATCTTAGATACCATAATAAATCCTTACTTCAAGCCACACATCTTACCAAGGACATTTATTTTCCAATTACTAAATATGTAATACAAATTAGTGGCAACCATGTTGGAAGATGGAATTTTTTTTAGTACCAAATAGTGTACTATATTCAATACACTGTTGTACACCTTGCTTAAGCAAGGTTGTAAGAACTATTATAAAGGCTGTTTAGAAAATACTTTTTGTCATAGGGTTTGAGAAGGGGTTTTGTAACTTCACAAGTGATTAGTCTATGGAAACTGCTTTGTTTGCCAGTGTTGGATAGATATATTGTGTCTGTAAGTATTTGGAATCCAGAATCACTCTTACATTGTACTTCTGTAATTTTAATTCCGGCATCAAAACCAGTATGTTAACCTCTACCCCAATATGTCAGAGGGGTACCTATGCCCTGAGGGAAACGAAGCTAGGAGCTGAGCAGCACTTGCTTTTACTTTCCAACAGAGCTTTCTGGAAGGGCTCTACATAAGGTCCTTTCTAAAAGGGGAGCAAAGGCATGCCCTCAGCTATACTGTCTAAATTGATCTAGAGCCCAGGCAGCCAAATCTCTGCCCTTAGAGCCCTACTGTTCCTCACTTAGTATCAAATGACAGCATCTGCATTAGAACATGGCTAAGAGGCTACAAAACAGTAGAACAGAGAGAGTGTCAGCCTTGTCTAGACTAATTCACCAAAATATTAACTTCCTTGTGTTCAGATTAATTAATAATGAGCTGGGGGGTTTGAGAGGTTTTTTGTTTGATTTTGTTTTAGTAACATTTTGTGATTGTTGGCTGCTCTGGTAAATTCATCAATTAACAACTTTTATGTCATGTTGAAGGTCAACGGTGGTGATTGCTGACCTTCAAATGGAAATGACTGTAATGGGATCCTGTATAGTTGAGTGGAAATGCCTTTTACCAAGTCTAATGGCCTAGAACTGATAAATTTAAATCAATTACTCTACATTCACAGTCCTGTGGTTTTATGATTACTAGGTGTAAAAGTATCTGCAGTTCTGAATTGTCTTAGACATTTACAACTCATCACACAACGTATAGAAACCACATACTATGATTGAAGAAGGTGCTTTTTCATGAGAAGTTATATTTCCAGGTAACTAAGTGGAATTGAATGCTTTTGGCAGTTCTGCATCCCTTGCTCCCATGGTATAAGGTGGATCAATTTACATGAAGAATATCTGAAAGGTCATGATACTCAGACGTACATAATAGTCTGCCTTCTGAAAAATCAATCTGTCTGCATTGATTAGGTGAAGAAAACTATTGATGTTTCTGTTTGTTTCAGAAATGAATGGTTGAGAGTAAACTTTATTTCCATTGACCTTACTGGGATTTCTTAAATCTAATTTTTTGTCTTTTAGATACAAGAATAATCTTTATGATTTAGAAAATACTAATTCCATAAATGTAAAATTTTAAGGAAGATATGCTGTAAAAAAAAAAAAACAACAACAACAAAACAACCAACCAACCAACCAACCAAACAAAAAAAAAACAAACCCAAAATGTCCTAGAATAAAATAATTAGAAATAGGAAAACTAAGCTATGATCTACTCTGGGGTAGAGCCTCTTAAGACTATTTCTGTGATGCTCTTTCACATATAATAAATCACTGTAGATGTGATTGAGGAGTTCAGTTCTTATCCACCCTGAGCAGTCTAACCATCAAGCCACTATGTAGACTATGTTTATCTTATTTTTGTTCATCTTTCATTCTACTGCTTTTCATACTCAAAAGCATATGAGCAACACCCCACTCAAATCCCTGGACTTATTCCAGCATAAGTGGGCAATTTTTTGTCTTTCAATCTCAGAAGTAGAAAGGCTGTTGATGCTCAATTCCAACACAGCCAAGCCCCTCAAAGAAATAGTTTAATCCTGCAGATTTGAAAATAACGTTAACATGAAGCATAATAAATAATTGGTGAAAAGAGGAACTCAATGTTTGCAATCAAGGAGTTTTATTTTCATTCTCTATGCTTAGTTACACGTTTCAGAAAATAAGAGTTTAGATTCTTGATGGACGTTGCATTCCAATTTGAAGATTATTTCTTTTGCCTTTAAAGACATACTTTTTAAAGTTTTGCCAGTAAAGGGCTGAAATTGCATTGAGGCATAAAATTAATTTGTATCAGTGATGATGGACTTTTGATTTCCGCATTAGACTATTTTTAATCAAAGAAGACAAAGTGATTGTTAACTCCAGAAATTGGACTGTTAAGGTCGATAGGTGGACTGTTTCAAGTGTTACCAGTGGAACAGAGGCAACTGTATAACTTTTTTAGCAGTACTTGAAACATAAGCTTAGTGTTACAGTTCAATTTATGCAGATCTTTTTTGTTATTTTACACTGCATTAAGACACTTCAGTACTTTATTTCAATTCTGTTCTGATGTTGGTGTATATAACAGTGGAAAGCTTTTAAATGTATTTTTCACAGCAAGATTTAATTTGTGGATTATTTTTTATTTCATT